>JAOQMS010043287.1:0-12070 GCA_027563885.1 Erythroxylum longipes
CTAATCTATTTGGCAATTTATTACCAAGTCAATCAATTAATAGGCCTCATTAATCAACAAACCCGACAATAATAAATCGATTAAAGCATAGAGATTAAACAAACATAAGAAATAAATAAAAAAAATTAAATCAAAGGAGTCTCACGAACTACATATATCAAATGTTGGATACCTTGTTTAGATTAAAAGGTTAGCCACGCATAGCAATATTAAAAGATGATGTTGTTGGAGAAGTGTCATTGTCTTCTTTCCATCCACAAAAACTACTGCTGCTATTCTATTCTAATCCTAGAGCTAATTGTGAAAATCATCTCCTTCTTAAAGTGTCGCTGCCGTCCTTTCTAAGTCACTCCCCACTGATTGTAAAATGTTCCTCTTTCTCAAAAGTGTCTCGTCGTACCCTCTATTCTCCAGGTAATTGTGAAAACTTTCTCCCAAAGTGCTACTGTCGTCGTCTTTTTTAGTCGGCCTCCAGCAAACTGTCCACACACGTTATTTTCTAAAAAGTGAGTCGCCCCTCTTCTAGGTTTTCTTTTCTTCAATAAATAAAGTGGCCCCCAATTGAATATCAAAATAAAGCTCCCATGGGCTACAAAATAACTTGACTTTATCCAGCAAAAGGGTTGTGTCATTCAGGCCTAAATCCCAAGGTAATTAATTCAAAATTTGCAGGTAGTAATCTGTCAGCGTCACGTCACCTTCAACATAGTCATGTTGAAATCCTGTGTAGTTCCAGATTAGCCAAATTCACTCCAAATCGCATCAGTTTGGTATTTTATCACCTAGAACATACAAAGACACAAATTACCATAGAAACACAAGCAAAACATCGCATAAGCATATCAAAGGAACATAAAAACACACACAATTAACATGCACAAAATGCAAGTTATCAATTGAACTTGATATTTCATATATTAACTTACTGATAACTGTGAATTTCAACGTGTTTTAGGGCTTAGTTTGATATGTATTTAATTGTTAATTCAATCGCTTAGTATATGCTTAGGTTAGAATTGTGTTAGTTTGTTAATTATTTATGTTTTAAGTTATTTATAGGTTAGTACAAGTCTTTGAGCTTAATTATTATGTTTTAAGAACCTTGATGTGTTTATTAGTGTTTTAGGGTCAACATCAAAGAATAGAGAAGTTTTGGAGACACTCGAGCTAAACAATGGCCGACGATCATGGCACAACAGGCCACGATTATAACAAAATCACCAGAGTTGACCCACGATCGTGGCCCATATGCCACGATCTTGACAAAAGCGTAAGACATGGTCTACGATCGTGGCCTTCTTACCATGATTATGACAAAAGGCTCAGATGTGGCCCATATAGGCCACAGTCGTAGCCTGCATATGGCAGACGCGCAGACACTCAAAAAAGTCAAGTTTTGAGGGATTTTTTTAGACCTTTTAGACCCAAAAAAAAACCTAGGGCTGCTAAGAACACAAAAGGTATTTAAAGAATAAGACAAAGAGGTAGGCGGTTCTTTTACATTAGCCAATTTTAGATAACTAGAGAGAATTATCGAGAGATAAAGAAAGAAAAGAAGGAAGAGAGAAGAGGAGAAGAAACTGACTTGACGTAATTCCCAGATCAGGAGTTTTCCAATGTCGCTGTCTCCCATTGTTCTTTTAATTCGTATTTCCTGCTATTTTCAATTTTATTATTGTATAGAATTGGAATAATAATTGATGATAGGACTTTTGGATGTTGATGATGTTTCTAAACTCACCTTTAGAGTTTTATTTTTGATTTAATGAAATTTGATTATTTATGTGTTATTTGGATTTATCGTGATTTAATTCTGGATGTGAATAATTTGATAATAAATTGAGAGGATGAATCGAATAAAAAATAATTAAATTGGGCTAACGAGAACTAAGTGATTTAATAGAACAAGAATTAAATCAAATCGGTAAATTGTGCAAAGAGAGATTTTACATAGGTTTTTGATAGTTTATTGGACAACTTCAGATTTAATTAGGGTTTTAGATAGGTTTTTAATTGAGAAATTGCAACTTCTACAATCTGATTAGGATTTATAATTTACGGTTAATGTTTATAACTCGAGAGAGAGTAATCAACCTTAGGATCGTCTAAAACCAATAATCCAGTAATTCATAATCGATTAGGTTAGCGTTAAAGATAGGTAAACTTCCCTTTCTCTCAATTGGTAATTCCTTTAGGTTGATTCTTAAGTGTGTGTTGCAATTGATACATTGTTAATATTTTCGTGATTGATTCTTGAATTGATTTACTTGATTAAATTGAATTCTCATTTTATTTTTGTTACATTTTGAATTTTACGAATTGTTTTGGCCATAGATTTTAGGATTAAATTATCCCTCTTTGTGGGATCGACACTTTAGGTACTACACAAACAAATCGTGCGCTTGTGTATTATCGATGTTAATTAATTAAAACTTACACTCATCAACAACCCGATCAAGTTTTTGGCGCTGTTGTCAGGGAGGCAATTAGTTTGATTCTTTAATTGAAGGCGTTTAGTTAGTTTTTGTTTTATGTTCTTTCTTCCTTTCTTTCTATTTCTGAAATCGTGCCCTTGCAAAAACACAAGAGTCATGAGAAGATCGAATCGTGCAGCTGAAACCTTAGAGTTAGACATTACTCGATTAGAGTGATCCATTAGGAAAGCTCAAAGTGAAGAAAAAAAGAAAATCGTGAAAGCAACAATGGCTGAGAAATTTTAGCAAGATTTGGATCACGGAGCAAACCAAAGATGTCAACAATGAACCCTTATGGACTTCACGAGACTAGGGTTCAATACGGCTAATCAAGGAGTAATTAGGCCACCTATACAAGCAGTATCTTTTGAAATTAAACCAGCCCTCATAAACATGATTCAATAGAACGTGCAGCTCTATGGACTAACAAATGAAGATCCTAACGCACATATAGTGAACTAACTCTGAGGGTCAGAAAGCATCAAATAACCTTCAAAGTATCAAAGAAAGATAATAGTTCTCCTTTACCTCCAACTAATATCAAGGAAACCGAACCTTGAGGACAACAGGAAGATATTGAGGATCTTGGGAATGTATTTACCAAAAAATGATCATGAAGAAGAAGGAGAAGGAAGGAGAATCAGAGGGAGAGTGAAATTCAGGGCATGGTAGCTCATATGCAAATTGTAAGATCGATTACTACGCTACCATTGCACAATTTATTCGAACCACTTTAAGCACAAGAAGAACGTCGAGCTATCAATGTTAAAGGAAATGCTACATAGGAGGTAACCCTTGGATTGTCAATTTGATGATATTTTCTTTGAATTTTTTAGATAGATTGAATTCCATAGTTAGGTTGTTTTGCTCCAATAAAATTGGAAAGGCATAGGACTTTAACTTAAATTTGATGATCTAGGAAGTAAGCAAAAGAGAGGTGAAAAGGCTATAAAGAGTTAAGGATTTCCGAAAAGTGGAGAAGGATAAAAGAAGAGGAAAATTAAAATTGGTGGAAAAATTGCAGGCCATGATCGTGGCCTATAGCAGGGTAAAATTGGAACAAGCAAATTTCAGTTTAATTTTTATCATTTTATCCTTCATTCACCTATATATTCATTTTTTACTTTACTTTTTCACTCACTTTCATTTTAACTTTATCTCTCTAAGTTGAGAACCTCCAAACAGTCTCACTTCTCTCTACCTAAATTCCTAACTTCCGGTATTTTTCAACTTCTACCTACTCGCAAGCCAGTATACCACGCATTAAGCAGTTAACAAAGTGCGATCAATCGTCGGGATGAACCTAAGTCACGAGACGAGGGCAAAGGAACAGGTAAACTTCGGAGCACCCTTTCCAATCTACACAATCGAGGAAGGTGTCCGTTTCCAATCCCTCAATGTTAAACAAATTGTAGTACCAAAATATTTTGATTTTTATACACTTGATAGACTATAACTGTGGGATAGGAGAACTTAGCAGAAAGAATTTCGCGGGCAAAGTTCATACACTTCCAATATCCTGTCTACTTACCAGGAGCTCACTCTAGAATTCTTAACTTCTCTGTATTATGAACCTAGTAACCTTAAAGAAATGTGGTTTAGGTTACGAGGACGAAACTATAAGTTGAACATTGAAATCATGTGCGATATTTGTGGGTTCCCCAAGTCTTTCATTACCAATCAACACAATGATTTTTGAACTTCTCGCTATTGGAATGAGCTCACTGGATTAGAGCGATTCGACACTAAAAATGCCAACAACAACATTATAAGAACCCATGAGCATTACAAATTCATGTGTCAATTGGTTTTTGTTAAATCAGAAACTAACAAATGCTTAACAAAGGAACTTTTTTTGTTGTGGTGCATGAATCACAGCATCCCAATGTGCACCTCCACACATTTACTGAATGTTATTGTTGTAACTCTACGTAAGAGGAGTAACAATTAGGTATGAGGTATTTGGTTTCTGCCATTGCTGAGTAATATGACATGGACTGTAGTGATTTAACTGTCCATCTCCCAGATTTTCTAAATCATCATCATCTATGGCGTGTTGAAATCCTTAAGTCCCATAACATGGAACTCCAAGATATCAGCCAAAAGACTCATATGAAAATCAGGGCTAGTCAAGCGAGTGCGAGCACAGCGCCGCCTGAGTAGGTAGAAGAGGACTCAACTAGTGAGGAGTCTGAGGAGAAAGAAGAAACAGAAGAGTCAAGTTGGAAAAAAGTGCTTGATATAATCTTTATAAACACCAAGGTAATTACAGATACATATGGAGAGAACTCTAGAAGAATAAAGGAGATGGCCCGAACTCAATGATGTCAAAGTTGAGACATATGTAGTATCCATCAATATTTCGAGGCTCAGGGCGTCCAACTACAACCTCCATCACTATAAGGCTTTGTTTTTAACCCTTTTCTTTTTAAATTTAGTCTTTATTTTATTTTTTTACTTTAATTTATGTTTCTCTCCTTTCCATGTGTGTTTGTTTATCCCCTTCTCACATTGAGGACAATGTGTTGTTCAAGTGTGGGGAGGTTATGTGTTTAGCTTTGAATGTGAACTTTGCATATTGTATGATAGTTTGTTAGGTTGCATTTTTTGAATCATATGAATGTGTCAATGGCTTAGATGAATTGAAATTGATTTAATTTTGAGCATAGTCTATTAGGTTGTGAATAATTATTAGCTCGCAAAATTAGTGAATTGGGTTCTTTGACTTAATATGCTAGTTAATTAGGATTTAGTGTGAATTGGTCGCCCTCTAAATTGTCACATTCGTTCATAATTTTAGGTCTTTCGACTTAAGTAGCTTGCTATTTTTTTCATGAAAACGAGTAGTTAAAGCAACAAGGTAGGCAATAAAAAAATTATGTTTGTTAATTTTAAATAAATTACTATTTTAATCTTCTTCGAGTTATAAATAGAGCTATTAGCTAGTTGAGAATGTGATGTAGCTGAATAATCGGATCGACATGCATCACAAATGTGAGTCTTCGCGTCAAAAGGCTATAATGACGTTCCAACCAAGAAACTTAATAAAAAAACATGACTTAGTTAAGTAATCGGATCGATATTCATCACTAATGTTTGCTTCCACATAAAAAGACTAAGTCCATGTTTACAAAAAGTAATTAAAAAATAAAAAATAAAAAATAAAAATAAAAATGTTTTCTAATAAAACCTACCAAACTTGTAAATAGCTTGACTTTTCATGAACATGTACTTAGGAGTAGTTACAGAGTTGAATGACCAAAGAATTATTAATGTATGTGTGCAATTGAAAAGGGTGAATTATTTAACAGTAGGGTCTGGATTAATATGTATATTTAGTTCAATGTCCTTAGATGCAGATTTTGCATGTTAATGATTTGTAATAACATAAAGGATTGTGTTTAAAGTTAAATTTATTTCATGAAGTTGAAGCCACTGTCTCATTACCGCATTGTGTGTTATGTGATTTTGCTTGAGGACAATAAAACTTTTAAGTGTGGGGATTTTGATAAATGTGAATTGTATCGTGTTTTAAGGTTTAGTTTGATATGTATTTAATTGTTAATTTAATCATTTAGTATGTGTTTAGGTTAGAATTGTGTTAGTTTATTAATTATTTATGTTTTAAGTGTTTTATTGGTTAGTGCAAGTATTTGAGCTTAATTATTATGTTTTTAAGATACCTTGATGTGTTTGTTAGTGTTTTAGGGTCAACATCGAAGAACGGAGAAGTTTTGGAGACACTTGGGCTAAAACAACGGCCCACGATCGTGGCACAATAAGCCACGATCGTGACAGAAGAACTAAAGTTAGCCCACAATCGTGGCCCATATGCCATGATCATGACAGAAGCCCAAGACATGGCCCATGATCATGGCCTACTTACCATGATCGTGATAGAAGACTCGAATGTGGGCCACAATCGTGGCCTACGTAGGCCAGACGTGTAAACACTCAAAAATGTCAAGTTTTGAGAGATTTTTTGGACCTTTTGGACTCCAGAGAAACCCTAAGGCTGTTGAGAACATAAAAGGTATTTAAAGAATAAGACAAAGAGGCAGGAGGAGCTTTTGCATCAGCCACTTTTAGAAATACCCTAGAGAGAATTGTCGAGAGATAGAGAAAGAGAAGAAGGAAAAGAGAAGAGGAGAAGAAGTTGACTCAACGTACTTCCCAGATCAAGAGTTTCTTGACGTCATTACCTCCGTTATCCGTTCAATTCGTATTTCTTGCTATTTTCAGTTTTATTATTGTATAAAATTGGAATAACAGTTGATGATAGGATTTTTGGATGTTGATGATGTTTCTAAACTCACCTTTGGGGTTTTATTTTTGATTTAATGAAATTTGATTATTTATGTGTTATTTGGATTTAGTTTGATTTAATTATGGATGTGCATAATATGATAATAAATTGAGAGGGTGAATTGAATGAAAAATAATTAAATTGGGCTAACAAGAGTTAGGTGATTTAATGGAACAAGAATTAAATCAAACTGGTAAATTGTGCAATGAGAGATCTTATATAGGTTTCTGATAGTTTATTGAACAACGTTAGTTCTAATTAGGGTTTTGGATAGGTTTTTAATTGAGAAATTGCAACTTCCATAATCTGATTAGGGTTTATAATTTATGGTTAATAGTTATAACTCGAGAGAGAGTAATCAACCCTAAGATCGTCTAGAACTAATAATCCGGTAATTCATAATATATTAGGTTAGCATTTAAGATAGGTAAAATTCCCTTTCTCTCAATTGTTAATTCCTTTGATTCTTGAGTGTATGTTGCAATTACTACATTATTAATATTTTCGTGATTGATTCTTGAATTGATTTGCTTGATTAAATTGAATTCTCATTTTAGCTCTGACATTTTGAATTTTATGAATTGTGCTGGCCTTAAATTTTAGGATTAAATTATCCTTCCTTGTAGGATCGACACCTTAGGTACTACATGAACGAACCGTGGGCTTGCGGATTATTGAGGTTAATTAATTAAAACTTACACACATCAACAACCCGATCACTTACAAATATCACCAAAGATAAAAATATTAGTAGTAGCCATTTTATTATCATTAAAATCATGGCTAGAACCTCACTTAGTCCAAAACTAATTAATATTTACCAAAAATTTATATAAACAATTAAAAGAAATTTAAAACAATAATAGAAGAAAGTAGGGAAAGAGAGATAAATTTGATTTACAGTGGTTCGACCAAATAATCATTCGCTAGCTTCCACTCTCCAAAATCCACTTTGTAATTCACCATCTTTTTATTGTAATGATTAAATAGGAATCCTCCATACAATATCTTTTTCTTATAAGAGGAGAGGAAACCTCACAATTGTCATATTTCTCTTAAGGTGAAGATTAACCTTTTGTAAATCTTATTCAAGGTTAGATGAATCGTCACAATATGTATCTGAAGAAAATTTTCCAATTATTACACTAGCACAACTATTCACAGCTAAAACACTTTCTTTCTTGCTCGCACTAATAAATTAGGGCTTTATATAAGTTATAAAATAGAAAATTAAAATATAACTTTTCAATACTCTTAGCAACTTTCTAGTTTTCCAAAATTTCTCAAAACTCAATTGTTATATATTTATAACAAAAACTAACTTAAATGTTCATTAAACACATAATTAACTATTATAATAAGTAGTTTCTAGGCATGGTCACCTAGTTGGACACTCACTTTCAACTAGCTAGGCATCCTTTAGTTGGGGTATTACCTAGTCAAACATTTTGTCAAATAGAAAGCCAACTCTTGATAACTTTTCAAATTAACCATTAGCTAATTAGTTTTAACTTTTTTTCTAGCCAAAAGAATAATGCATTCGAACAATAAATAATGTGACTGATATAAATTATTCAGTTAATGAATAGTCTAACCTATATACTGATAGACAACACCTATCCACTACTAAGTCATATAAACTAAAATTTTCAAGCCTTAATGATTCAATAGTATGAAGTGCAAAACGTCATCGCTCAATGGATAAATTTTACTCTAGGGATAATAAGTTGATCTTCCTAAAAGCTCACATCAATGGGAAAGTTTAACACCTTGATTTCATCTTTTACGACCTGGTACTATAGTATGTTCCAAGGGTTAGGTTGTTCACCTATCAAAAGTAGTAAGTATGTTAGGTTTAGAATGTTATAAGATGGTTTGGTCCATGTGTGATATAAGAATTAAAGCAATAAAAGGAATTTTCTCTAGTACAAGAGAACCAAAAAATATGTACCTATGGTGTACTAGTTATTGTGCCCATGATAAATGGTAGATAGTTAAGTACGGAGGAGACAATTATTAAAAGCATTAAAGTAGTAAACCAATTTAAGATGAGTTCTCTCATATCTTGACTCCTTAAAGCCCTCAGTATTATAGTTGAGATAGCAACGAGTTCTTTACCATTGTAAGGATGGAGCGGTAAAAGTTTTGAGAATTTAAGAGAAGGTCATAACAATACAAGCCATTTATCATTATGGTAGGTGTCAAATGGAAGTGCGGTGATGCATGTAGTTGAGGCATTCTATCAGACATGTAGTTTTAAAATTTATTCCTATATAATCCAATCAATTTGATCAGGTATTTTCCATCTATTTTTCTTTTTTTACTTTTTGATAACATCAAAAAAGCAAAAGTTCAACCCCTCTTTACCAATCTAAAGGGTAGAAGATTAAAGACCTTTGGTGTTCTTTTTAGTTAAGAATTGGGTTTGCATAATCACTGGTTAATAAATTATAACTTTCATCATTTATAGTTTAATATTTAGATGTCCTAGGTGTAAAGGAACCACACCAATTTATCTCAAACTTGGTGGTTAAACTATACTTTATTAAAGATATTGCAAATGATGTCTTATTGAAAAATAGCTTAATTTTGGGATGATGATAAGTGTTGATGCGTGTTGAATTTACCACAAAATAAACCTAACTCTGCACAAATAATTTTGTAGTAGTGGTGAGTCGGGATCATATCTATAAAGAGTGTATGTAAAGCTTTTGGAATGAAAGGAATCAATGTTTAGGATATGAGGGTTTTGGTTGGAATCCAAAGATAAAATAAAGTAAAATTGAACTAACAAAATTAATTCAAATTATATAGTAAGAAAATGATAAAATTGGTGAATGAGTTTGAAATCTGGTTCTCGGATTAATCTTAACCTACACACAATTAAACATACTTCACTGAATTATTGTTTTCACACCTCTCTTAGAAATTATTAATGATAGGTTAACAACAAGCTCTGTTAACCCTAGTTTTCCATTAGGTCATGTTTAAATTAAACAAGCTCATTAACAAAACCTAGCTATTCAATAACCTAGAACAAGCTATGGATTTGTAGGACAACAACATTATGAATAAGGAAAATACATTAATCTAGGCAACAACCACATAAGCTTGGGTCATTTAACCTATGTTATGTTATCCCTAATGATTAAACACCATTAGTTGCCACAAATGAATCCAAAACACAACTATTATGTATTATATTTAAGATTCTATAAATGGGTTTATATAAAAAAATCTCATAGGGCATTCAGATCATCCTTACATAAATAACCTAATCAATAGATATAGAATAAAATAAACAATCCCTAAAGAGAGAGAGATTCAACACTACATAATGAAGATGTGCTCAAATGTGATCCTCGACTTTGATTTCACCTCTGAACTAGAAAAAGGAAGATTAGCCCTCTATAGATGCCTAAGAAGTTAGAGATTTGTCACCCTTTTAGTTCCAAAAATGATCCATGTTATGTTTAGCTGCTCAAATGTCCATTTATATGAAAAGTTAGGGTTTTGAGGAGATACAAGGTTTGATACACAACCGTGTATCCAACCGTGTATTAAATTAAAAATTCTCAATTCGTGGTTATACACAGTCATGTAAGTAGATACATAGACGTGTATCTACTAGATCATGTTGAATTGTTGTTCTTCTTGCAATTTCTTGTCCAATCCTCACCCTAATCCATCTCCTCCTTATTTCATAAATACAATTGATTTTGAACATCAAGAGGATGCCTTAAAGAATGTGCTTTTAACTCATTTTAGCTCTTGAACATCCAAATTGTACCTAAAACCAAATATGAACTAAAATGAATGACTTAAGCATCTTAAAGCATTAATCTCTAATGTTAAGGAGTGAATGTATAAACAATTAAGCACATATCAACAAGGTTAAAACCCTTCGTTCTTATTACTCACTTAATATGAAAAGGAAAATGAGAACTTCTTCTTATTTAAAACCTAATTATGAACTCCTCTCCACCTCACATTTTAAAACACACTATTTTTATAAAGAGAAAGGCACCTTTGAATCTTCTTAACTAGAAATGGCTGGGAAGAGGAAAGGTTTCCTTTTTAGGGTACTCCCAAGAACAAGTCCAATAGAGTCAAGGTGGGGCTTATAGCTTAGAGGGTTAGAGAAACTATAGTGTCAAGTTTTTGAATCCCTCCTCTCTCAAAAATAGCCAAAAAGGAACTTTCCCTCTAGAGGTAGGAAAATCATAATCAAGATAGAAAACCTAAACATATGAAGCTTCAGTATGGGTCTTTTGTCGAAATAGAATGGTTTTCTCTTTTTATTTTTATTTATTATTAATAGTACAAATTTTAAATAGTATGCTCAAATTAAATCAACATTTTTTATCTTACATATGTAACTATTCCTCAACCAAACTTAGGCATAATAGCAAAGTAAGTTCAAGTATTAGTAGCATAGAAAAAATATGTTCTTTGTCATTAATATGTTTGCTTATGGTTATTGTGCCCTTTTAAGAGAATCAATGATTGCATTATTGATGCATTTGCTAGTTCAATTGCATATGAAAATTCTTAATTGGTTAGCTATAAATAGCCCTACCACACTATGGAATGAAGTATATTAGACTTACCGATACTGAGGCAGTGACGGTGATTCTCAATGATCACATAACAAAATGTGATATAATAAGATAAAATACATTGGAAAGAAAGACAGAGCAATGGTTTACCCACTATTAATTTTCAAAGTGAACCCTTTCACTTTGTATTCAATAATTTCACCCCAAGTAGTATTCAAACCTATAATTAATTAGTTAACAACTGACTGCTCTACCATTGAGCTACTAAGGAACAATAGAAGATTTGATCTTATACAATTCAATTTCTACTTTCATCCATGACCAATATGAGCTTAAAGTTCCCTTTATAAATCCTAGAACTTTTTTTTGTAGTGTCTTCATTCCATGCCTCATTTCATTGGGAAACATCACATTGGCTCTATTTCATTATATTCTATTCATAGCCTAATTCCATTCATTGAATATCATTTTTGGTGTCATTAAAATAAGTGTTTTTAGTATGTCTCTAAATTTGTATATTCTATTTCTATATATGTGTAGAAAGTTTCAAAATTATCATGTAATAATCTAGAAATTCCAACATAAAATAAAAGGGAGGCTTAGGATGATTTTGAAACCTTTTATCTTAGGTAATTTAGTATCCTTATGCATAGAGATAATTAATTGGATCTTTACGATTGAATTCTGTTACGGATTTCTAACCTTGTTCTTCATGGAGCCTCTTATCATAT
>JAOQMS010043288.1:0-12069 GCA_027563885.1 Erythroxylum longipes
ACCATACTATACTCTAACTTAATCTTAATTTCTCCATTTAATACTTCCAATTCCATCAATCTAAGCAATAAATCCTCTAATCATTGACATGCTAATTAAACTCCAAACAAAATAATTTATATTCCAAGACCATAAAATTTAATAAATTCATGCTTAATAAAATTAAAAAAAATTAGGGCCCAACATTGAACATAGTCTTTTAGGTTGCTAAGATTTATTAGCTTTTGAAATTAGTGTCCTAAATTGCTTTGGTTAAATATGCATGTTAATTAGGATATGATGTTAGTTCGTTCACCTTAGGAATTTGACACATTAATTTATAATTTTAATTCAATCGAATAAGTAGCATCGTTGGTATCATTCTCCTGAGAATGATTAGCTAAATAAATGAGGTAGGCAAGAAAATATATAAAAAAAATGTGTGTTTTCGTTTAATAGACAACTATTCCACTGGCCCTTTTTGAAACAAATCGGGTTATAAATAGAGTTAGTATCTAGTTGAGAATGTGTTATAACTGAGCAACTGGGGAACATCCATCATAAATGTTTGCCTTCATATCAAAAGGCTATAATGACATTCTAACCAAGCTGCTTAATAAAAACATGACCTAGTTGAGAAACTAAGGTACATTCATCACAAACGTTTGCCTTTGCGTCAAAAAGTTAGATTCATGTTAATGAAAATTAACAACAATAATGTGTTGTTTAATAAATCCTACTAATCTTTGTGAATAACATGACTTCTCATGAAAAGCTACTTAAGGATAGTTACAATTTTGATTAACTAATTGTCAATGTGTAGGAGTGAATGAATTTGATATTAAGTCTTGATTAGTATGTATATTAGGTACAAAGTACTTACACACAGATTTCATAAGTTAATAAGTTAGAACAACTTGAAGGATTGTGTTATGTAGTTAAATTTGTTTTATGAAGTTTAATGCCATTGTACCATTATTGGATATGTGTGTTGTTGTTTATTGTGTTTGTGTTTTATTTGTTTTGTTTTTTCATGATGACAAGAAAAAGTTCAAGTGTGGGGATGTAGTAGTTATAGGTTGCATGATGTTTTAATATGTAACAGCCTAGACCACCCCGCTCACAGATATTGTCCGCTTTGGGCCTTGGCCCAACCAAGCCCTCACGGTTTTACGTTTCTCGCATACTTGCTCAGAAAAACGCGTCTTTGAGAGAGAGGTATCCATACCCTTATAAGGCGTACTTCGTTCCCCACTCCAACCGATATGGGATCTCACATAATAGTCATTTCATTATGTTTTTAATTGTTAATTAATTGATTCATTCATGTTTAGGTTTAAAATTGTGTTAGTTGGTTAGATATTTGTGTTTTGTGTGTTATGTGAGTTAGAGCATGCTATTGAATTTTAATTTTGTGTGTTTGAGGTGCTTTGATGTGTTTGTTAGTGTTTGAGATCAGATATCAAAGAACAAAGAAGTTTTGGGGGAAGCCCAACAGAGGACCTAGGGCCACAATCGTGACAGAGGCTCTTACGCGAGGACAGATAGAGAACTGCCTCCCAAACTTAATTTTTTACAAGTTATTTTGGACTTCTATGCCTGGTAAAACCTAGTTTTTACCTCAATTAGTAAAGGACTACATAAGACATGAGAAATGACCTAAAAAGGGGAGAGCCTCCATTTGCCACTTTGGGAAAAAGCTAAGGAAGAAGAAAAAAGGAAGAGAGAGAAGAAGAGAGAGAAGGTGGAGCTTCAATTGCTGCTTCAACCTCCAATCCTCCAAGTTATATTTTCTTCTTTTCATCTTTGATTTTGTTCATATGATGTCTAAGATGGAATTGATGATGATGAACTTTGTCCTAAGGATGTTTTAAATTCTTTTAGGTACTTATACTTGATTTAATGCTAATCTAGTTGGTTTTGTTGTTAATGACGCTAGGTGTTGGGATTATTTGTTTTAGTTGCATGCTTCAGTAATAAATTGAGAGAGTAAACCGAATGAAAAATGATTAGGTTGGTTAATGAGAGTTATTCGACCTAATAGACCACACAAATAATTAAATCGATAATTATATAGAGAGAGATCTCATGTGAAGACCCAATTGTTTATTGAAATGCTTAAAAACTAATTAGGTTGTGGGTTTTTTTGCTAATTGAGAGATTATATGTTTGGTAACTCAATATACTTAAGGTGTATGATTTAGGGCTTAGTGATTACAACTTGAGAGAGACTAATCCACCCTTTGAAAGTCTAGGACCGACACCTTATTAACAAAAAAGTTACTCAGTTAGCGTTAATGATAAGATAAATCCCTTTTCTCATAATTTGTTAATCTTCCTTGTTTGACTTTCAATTGTCAATTGGTGGTGCTCAAATTTTATTTCTTGCATTAATTTAGAATTATCATTTCAATCACTCCATATTCGATTGTTTACTTTTCTATTTAGTTTTTATTTTCATTTTAATTACACTTTTAAGCCTTCGATAGAAAAAATTAAGGATATAAACCCATTGTTTTCGATTCGTCTTTCTGTTTATGTATGTTTGATTTCGTATTCGATCATGTGTAATTAAACGTCCAGTTAGTATTTAGATCAAATGAACCTTATGTTAATACTTTAACATGATTGATTTTTTTTATTAATTCAATTGGTTTGATTGTCATATTGGGTCTGATTACGTGTTTTATTTATAATCTGATTTCATACATAGAGATTACGAAATCCTAGGTTAAATAGATTGACTGTAATTGAAAGGAGTTTATTGCAAACTTAGAGATATGATGACAAAAATCTTCCATATTAGAGTCAAACCTAATAGAAGAACTATATATAAATTTTATTAACTGATATCTTGAACTGGTTGAATATGTCCATGAGTACTATATGTTTTTGTTAAATATTGATTTGAATTGGTGTGCAAAAGTATAATGGTTAGAATAAAATTAGTTTTCTAAGTCATATTTTTTATAATCATTAAAATAAAGTTGAATGAAATTGCATATTATTTACACACATATATGCCCAATTTTTTTCGTGAGCTTTTGAGCCTAAATAGCAAGATTCATAAAAGTTTTAAAGACCTTATTATTCTTTCATATGTTTGATATCATGTATGGTAAGATAATTCTAAAACTTGCTTTTATTATGTATACTGAGACCATATTTGTTAAATTAGAAGCATTGACATAATGAATGCAGTTAGATTCACCAATTTGCTTTAGCTTATTTATTTGAAATCACCATACCTAAATTTTACATTTAGGAATAACCAAGTTGAGCCTTAACCTTTTCATTGATTAAACTCACATATTAACATTTATCTTATTTTTCTTTGAAGAACTTTTTATTGCTTTGAACTTTGAAGGTTATTTATATTATTTACTTGTTGAGACTTGAAATTTGTGAAAGGTCCAATAGTTATTGAATTGTGGTACTGATCTGAATATTAAAAAAATAAGAAAAAGAAGAAAAGAAATAAAAAGAATGAAAGAAAAAAAGAATAAGTTTATAGTATCAATAAATTTGCATTAAAAGGACCTATGTATACTCGTAAGCAAGTCTTGAAATAAATTGTGTAATAAATTTCCTTCAATTTAACCTTTTTATTAAACCAATCATACTTTACCTAAGCCTTGTTACAACCTTATAAGACCTTTTGATTTTTGTTTCTAGTTTCTACATAAGTGGTGTTAATGTGATTTAAATGCAAGTATATGTTAAGAATTCTACTTTGCATTGCATGAGAGTTTTGGTACTTTTCACCCTAAACACTTGAGTGTATTGAGTGAAATCTTGGTGAGGGTGTAAAGAGATATGCTTTTGATTTCAATGCAATTGTTGATGTGATTACTATTAATATTGCTTAAGAAGTTAATTTTTAGGATTACTTGACTCTAATTGTATATTAATTTGACTCAATAGGATATGATGATGTATAGTATGAATGGACAGATTAGGATTGGTGAAGGATTGATGTTGTAAAATTTATAATTTTGATTATAGTTTGCTTGAGGAAAAACTTAAGTGTGAGGATGTTTGATATATGGATATTTGACTATATTTTACCACCCATACTTAATGTATTTTTCTTGATATTTTACACTTCTATAGTATATTTAGTACTTAATTTGCTTCAAGCATGTTTACAAAGTATAATTACTTTCATAGACTTAAAGAAGAAAAATTCGAACAAAAACATGACATAAAATGAAGATTCGATGTGTAAAAGAGATGCACAGTCGTGCATATACCCGTGCACTTTTCCCAAGACATACATTTTCGCGATATTTAGAGATTTTTTGATATGCACATTCTGATGCACGGTCGTGTAAGAGACCATGCATCTCCTAAAACCTTAAATTTTGTGGTAAAAAGATGTTTTGGAGGTAATCAGTAGGAAATCGGAGAGTACACAGTGGCCAGATGATTCCAAATGTAGAAATCATTCTCTAGCTGCGATTTTGGTCCAAAGAAGTGGTAAACCCAACGAAATCATCAAAAGATTCATCAAAGTATAAAATCAAGCCTCGACATCGCAAGAATATTCGATATAATACAATTAGGGAGATTATAATTATGAACCCGTTGTTTTCGATTTGTATTTCTGTTTATATATGTTTAATTTTTTATTTGATCATGTGTAATTAAACGTCCAGTTAGTATTTAGGTTAGATGAACCTTATCTTAATAATTTGACATGATTGATTCTTTTATTAATGTAATTGATTTAATTGTTATATTAGATCCAATTACATGTTTTATTTATAATCTGATTTCATATGTAGAGATTGAGATATCTTAGGTTGAATAGATCTATTGTAATTGGAAAGAGTTGATTGCAATCTTATAAAATTTTAGCCTGAATATTTCGAATTAAGGTCAAACATAATAGAGGGGAATCATAAATCGGTAACCCAATCCTATAAAATTTAGCTGAGTAATTCAATTAAAAATCTTAAAATTAGTTGTTAGTAGACTCAAGGTCAGTTACTAGCATACTATAGTAGTCTCTATGGTCTAATAAATCGTCAAACAATTACATGATAAAAGGTCAATTTGTTGAGTTAAGAGGAATCGAAACCTAGATGTTAATTACTTAATATTGGTAATTTCCCAGTGCTTCTTGAATTATTTGTTCAATTTCGTTACTTATTTTTTTTATTTTCTTATTTTTATTTTCTTTATTAAAACTAAGATCAATCCTTAGGCTAAGTAATAGGGGAAGGAAAATTACTAGTATTCATCGTCTTCCTGGGATTGACTTGTATTACTGGTACTAGCTATATCTACACCGTGCACTTACGGTTATTACATAATTGACCACCTCATGAAATAGGTCAACCATAGAACATACTATTAGTACATTATAATCATATAAGACAATCACCCTTCCATTAGGATGATAATTATGGTCTGTGTTGATCTTCCACTAAGATGGAAAATAACTTAGTAAACTGCAATACTCCTTTCTCATTCTAGTTTCCAAAATACCATCAATAGTCACTTTATTTTTTAAAATAGTGTTTTGATCATTAGCTTCTTATTATAGGCATTTTCCCCTCTTACATTCCAAGTTAGAATGTTCATATGGCAGTCTCCCTAGGGAGATTTTTTCATCTTCTTCTACTCACAATTTTAAACTTATTATCATTCATCACTTATTGATGTTTTTACTTACCAGGTGTTTCATTTGAATTTTCCTTTACAATATCTGATGTCTACTTTGTAATCATGCTTGTTGTGCATCTTTACCAACTTTTCTTGTAGTAGTATTAGTTGTAATAAGAATGTTTCTTATGTTCTCTTCATTTTGTTTAGAGCTCATCTCCATAAATTCTTAGTGATTACTAGTCTTAAAAACCCTCCCTGTTGGTCTCCATAGTTACTTCTGATCAATTTGTGGTTTCTAAGCATATGATACCTTCAAATGATCCTCAACGAGCTCCATATCCTCATTCAGTCTGATGAAAGCTATAACATTAGGTAAGTCAGTTAGAGAATTAACCACAATGTAGATTCTTGCATAATTAACAGACCTTGTTTTAGTTGTTGATTGATCCAGAGCTATTATTCTCCTTTTATTGCTTACAAGGTGGCTTAGTCCACTTGTGGTCTAATATTCTAGTGGGACTTCGTGTTAGCAAATCCAGATAGGTATGCTATCTTGCTTTAGAGCTTCCAGCTTGTGACTAGGTCTCTATAATTGTAACAATAGAGGCTTATTTTGGATATACCAAGGTCCATATTAGACCACTGACTTCGTTTTTCTAAGTTTGAGTATTTAAACAAAAAGACGTCATCATTTTTTAAAAGAACATCAATTAATCCATGCTATTTCCAGTTATTGAAAGCCTACTACTTTATGACTGGAAAAGCAATCTTCTTATCAAGGAAAAAGCTAAGCAATGTGACTTTCCATCCATCTGCTCCAGCTTTTAGAATCTCCATTAAAGGTGAGACAATTCTCTAGTTAGATGACTCTTTGGGGTCAGCTTTTGTTTTAGTCTCGAGTCACCAACTCCTTGAGTCCATGTTCTGTGAATGGGAGGTATGTTAAGGCTTATAGAGGGAGTGTTTACATAAGTGGAAGTTGGAGGTTCTTCAATGGGTGCCTTTGAGCAATTCAAGCTCAAAGGTGAAAATTGTAAAGTGTTTATAGGTAGGAGTGGACTGTTGGAGAAAAGCCAGCCAAGTAGGTAAAGAAATGTGTAAGAATGTAAGCAAAGGGATGACCTAGGACAACGTAGAACAAGAGGCAACTATGGCGACAACAAATTGTTGAAATGAAGGTAAGGTGGAATGTAGGATATTGTAATGGCTGGTAAGCAACTGTTACAGAAAGCAAGCAAGATAAGATAGATGAAGGTTAGAATGATAGGAAGGCAAAGGTGAGAATGATAGGGCACTACAAATCAAAGACCATAAGGACTAGTGATGGAGAGTTGATTATGAACAGTGATCACCTGAAAAAGAAGAAGACACACCCATTTACATTATTTAGTGTAACATATGACTTTCCATAGAACATGAAGAGGAAAATTGTTATAAACTTCATGTAATGAACTCATATCATGTTTGGCCAATATTGAGGTGACATGCTTAGCTAATGAATGACATGAGTTCACATAGAGTAATAGACAACTAAGGAAATGGTTTATAAGAAGAAAGCTAGACAAGGCACTTTTCAACCAATAATAGATGACTAAGTTCTTAACAAGTTTAGCCAATTTCAACAAATCTTTATAGTTATTTTATTATCTCCTATCTTAATAATTTCACCATTGAAATTTATATATTTATAAGGTTCATTTAGTTGGACACTTCATAAATTATGTATTAGATTATGATTAGTATAACTTCCACTAGCTCCAATATCGATTGAAAAGATGTTCCAGGGAAAATAATTTTTACCATCAAAATATTCTCCTTTAATTTTATAATTGGAATTTATCTTTTTATTAGCTCTTATCAAAGTATTAAGATATCGTTTACTGCTTAAAACACCAGTTTCTGAACAAGATAATCTAGGTAATAATTTATAATGAGAAGTTAGTAAAGATTTTTGCTGTAAATCTAATGAAAAATCATCTTCAAGGTCCTATATATTTTCAATATAAGGAGGATATGGTCTTCTAACATCATAAAATAATTTTGGTAAGTCAATAATATCTTTGTACGCAAAGCATTCCATATGATGAGTATTTGATAAGGCATAAGATATCATGTATATAATAGAATATGGTCTATTTCCATCTTAATTAAATATTCTCTTTTAAAGTCTTTGATTAAAGAGAATTTTCTACCAAAATCTTTATTATGTATATAATAAGACGTCTTAGGATAGATATTAAACAAAAGTTTTTAATATCGAAGATTGCGTCTCAAATTTCCCATAAAGGCCTCTTTTCTTATAATAGTTGTTTTTCAGAATATTTCCTTCTCTAACAAATTCTAGTCGAAAAGTTTTAGTCACTCAAGTTATTAAACTTGCTATATTATTATCTAGAATAAATATAGAGTTTTTTTAATTTTCATCTAAATTTTTCTTGAATTTGAGAAGTTATTGACCAATTTTTTTTCTAAAAATTGTTTTTTGTTTCATAATCCATTTTATTAATAGCAACAATTAATCGTAAAGCAATTTCCCATTTATCTATTACTTCTTCTATATTTGGATGCAATCTATATCTAAATATATTCCAAAAGGATTTATAGCTTCCGTTCCTATTTTATCTGTAGGAGTAAACTATCATTATCTTTAGTTATCATATGAGTTCCAGTATATCCTAAATTAGGTTTATTAAAACTTTGTGAAGAATACCTAAGAGGTGGATTTCTAGAAGTACTTGGTGTATCACGAAAGTTAGGATTTCAATTAACTTCTTGTTTAACTAAATCGGTTTTTATAGTGCTAAAGTTTCAAAGTTTAAATTTTCTATCTTTTTATTTAACTCTTAAATTTTTTAATCAGAAGCTAGTATAACATTTTTCATTTTATATATAATTAGGAGGTATTTTCATTTTTAAAATTAGATCAAATATATGTTTTCTATAGGACTTTTATTGGTTTTATTTTCTATTTCTAATTTATTCAGTTTTTCTATCATATCTTGCATATCCATGATTTGTTTTTGAAGTTTTTATACATAAAGAAGAATATTATTTTCATAATATTCTATTGTTTTTTAAATTTCTGCCAAACCAGTTTTATTTTTAATCCTTCAGGTTTTAATTTTAATTATTTATTTCATAATGTCTAGTTATTTCTAAATAAGTTTCCATTTGTAGTCTTTAAAAACTCTGATATGTTCTTTCTGATCGGTAAATCTTTGCTTTAATAGCATTTATGCCTTCTTTTTATGACAATTTGCAAATAAAATATAATTATATATGTTTGTATGATGATGTAATTCAATTTAGGCCTCTTGTATGCGAGCATCAATTTTATTTATTTCAGAAGGTAAATGATTACAATAAGAACACTCTTTCATATTTAGCAGCATAAGTCATAACATTTCTAATAACATCTATCTAGGTGTAGTCTATGAAGCTTGAAAAAGCTAAGATGTATCATTTTATGTTCTTTAGTATATTGATGGTTTTATATCTGATCTTCAGGAATTGTAGCTTTAAAATCTAATAAAGTATTTACTGGAACAAAATTACAAGTTCTCAACTATGAATAAATATTCTTTTGCTCTCTCATACGTGTATTGTTGTAGTCTATCAAATTTCAATTTTCTCGAATCTGCTGATCTTTACAAGTTGTACACTAAATAGTCATGACTCTGATATATAAGAAAACCTTTTCAAATGCTTTTAAAGAAAAATCAAATATTTGAATTTTCACCTTATCTAATTGAACAGATAAAGAAAATTAAGATTGTGTACTACTCTACTAAAACTTTCTTACCATTTGATGATGATGAATCAAAGAACTATGAGAGGAAATGTCAGATTACGATCCTCCAGGGACTTTATAATCTAGCCATGACCCTGCTAGATTCCTACAACATTAAAAAGCCAAAAATCGTGAAGAATCTGATTCCTTAACAATAATAATGTCTCTCTCTTTAGCTTCCAGCCATGCAACCGCAGAAAACTAGTCGTCCACGTATGCTAATGTTCATGTTTATGTGATGTTCTTGTTATATATGTTTCGAGATCAACGGAAAAATAGAGAGAATTTTGGCCATCATTCTTCTTCAGGAAATAAGGTGAGAGACGAGCCAAGACGGTCTTGGGAGTTTGAGAAATATAAGAAACTCTTAATCTTAGGTAATGCATAGTTTCTTTTGGAGTTGCCTGATATGCCCAATTACCTAGTGAGATTGAGAATTAACCGATATTATGGTTAAACTATATACCATTTAAGAGATTCATTATGAAAGAAAGGCATACAGAAGAAGGAAGCAGAATATATTGCACTTTAGTTTAATCAGAGTGATAACCTGGATCATGTACCTCCTTTGAATAATCAACGGTCTCCTTAAAGTTTGAAACAAACAGCTTAGAAGAGTCCTCAACTAATGTTTATGGTCATGGCTCATCACACTTCATGATCAAGAAGGGTAATTCATAAGTGAATCACTCCTACTACCCTAATTAGGTACCTCTGCAGGATAATTCTTTCTGGCACCCTCCGGAAGTGCAAAAAAATTCAGGTGAGTGATATCAACTTAATTTTGACATCTCTGTAATTTAAATGAAATGAAGCAATACAAAATTCATTTGCCGGCATTGAAATGACGGTTTTAGAGGTCATGGGAATTAATAGAAACTGGATGTTTGCTGCAGGGTGGCAATTGATTTAGTGGGAGATGGGAAGTGGATGATGCAACTTTGAAAGGACTAAAGATTGAAACGTTGACTGTGTTGCACCCGTCCAAGGTGATGAAAATTTTCTCCAAGCACCGAGGGAATAGGAAGCAGGCCTATCCAACATGAAACTGGATCTATTTCACAAAAAGCTCATGTCCGGGACAAACAATGCCGAAAATGGGTCAATGTTTCAGCGCTTTTTATTTCTGTAGCATATAAATCACCAACAAAGACAAAACACAGGTCGATGGCAGTAAAGCAGAGGCTAACATGAACATTTTGACATCAAATAAATTCCGTATGCATCAAGGAGGCTAGCTCCTTCAATTGTGCCAAGAGTCAATCGGAAGGGAAAAAAAAAGTCAAAGGAACCCAAAACTGCTCAAAAGTTGAAGCATCCTATTATAGGCCTTGTTTAGCAATCAGCTAATTATATTTAGCTGTTAGCTGATTCTATCAGCTGATTTGACCAGTGAATTGCATTAGCTGTTTGTTAGAGATATTTGATAAAATTAACTGTTTAATATTAATTGTTTATGTGTAAACTGACTTGTGAGGATATGACTTTAAAAAAATTATAAAGATATGAATATTATAATAAAATTTGTGAAATTAGAATTATATTAATTAAAAAATATAATTACTCTATTTAAAATGTAGTGTAATCTAAATTCTAATATCTAATCCATCTGCAATATTTTGTTAAGATGCATACTCAAATACATACTATTTTCTCCTAGACTGGATATATACAAAATAACAAATTTACATTCATCTTGGATTTTTGACAGAACTCAAGGTCTATGAGCTATACTCCATTAATAGCTCCAGCTTATGATTCAATGGAGAAGATAACACGTATAGATGATGGGTCAGTTTGAAAAATTGGAAAAGTATAGAAGTCGCAGAACAGTAGCTAGTGCGGTAAAAGCTAAAATGATTTCAACAGTTCCATGTTAATTATCAGATCCACCCTAATTTGGTCTCCTCACCTTGTTGGACCAGGGCTTCTCCATATGGCTTACACATTATAATTAGCGTCATTTTATTCTTGGACGGATAGGTCTTGTTACTTGGGCCCTGCACTTTATTTACTCATTATTTGTTATTCCCTTTCGGTTCCAACAAACTTATGTACTGTATAGGCTATATATGATGCCTTCCTTGCATGACAAAGTGAATGAGAATTGTTTTATTCTCGATTCTTTCTTCTGTCATGGTATCAGAAAAATCGCTTCCCTCTATACTGGCAGTAGCTTTGCCTATCTGCCAATATATTTCTCTTGCATAATTTTTGTTCTTCTCTACTCCATTCTCTTCTTGAGTTTTTTTTTTTGTGTCAGCATGTCCGGTGGTCCCTCATACGCCAGTATTGCTACAAATCAATCACAACAGAGTCAAAATACAATGAGACCTGAAGATCACCCAGCCAGCCCTTATTATCTTCATCCTAGTGAAACCCCATCTCTCATTCTTGTTTCTTCTTTATTAAATGGCACAAATTATCACTCATGGGCTAGATCTATAAAAATGGCCCTTTTATTAAAAAATAAACTAAGATTTATTGATGACACAATCCCTATTCCAGACAGAAATGATTCTCTGTTTGGTTATTGAGAAAGGTGCAACACTATGATCTTGTCCTAGTTACTTAGATCTGTTTCAGATTCTATTGCCCAAAGTATTATATGTTTGACACAGCTATGGAGGTTTGGAAAGACTTGGAAAGCAGATTCTCCCAAGCAGATTCTTTCAGAATTTCTGACC
>JAOQMS010043289.1:0-12069 GCA_027563885.1 Erythroxylum longipes
GATGTTTTCTTCTTCTAAGATTTTTGTGTTCTTAGAATTTTCAACAAATTTCTTTTTCAACAATCTATATTGTTTTAAAATAGCATGTGAATCTTCTAACAATTCTAAATATGCATGTTGAAGATCATTAAAGTCAAAGATTACCTCATCATCGCTTTCACCTTCAGCTACCAAGCATATGTTTACTTGTTCTGATGATTCTGAGCTGGATTCAGATTCAGACGAATCCAGCTCTTCCCATGTTGCCATCATGCCTTTTTTTTCCTTGACTCTTCTTTTCATTTCTTTTGACCAAAGGGCATTTAGACTTGTAATGTCCTGGTTTATTACAGTCATAGTAGACGATAGAGCTTTTTTCATTCTTCGAATTGTCTTTTCTAATCTTTTTTAAAGAGGAGTCTTTATTTCCCTTTTTCTTTTTCCACATCCTTCAAATTTTTCTTGAAATGAAAGATAGTTCGTCTTCATCTTCACTTGAATCTTGATAAGATTCACTGGCATAATCATTCTTGATTTCTTAAATCTTTAATGCTTTTGAAGACGTGTTTCTATTTTTCTACATTTTTTTATTCTTCTGACTAGCCTTTAATGCAATAGATTCGTCCCTTCTGGGTTTATCTTCTACATCAAGCTCTACTTCATAGATTTTCAGTGAACCAAGCAATTCATTTAGCTTTAGCTTGCTTAAATCCTTAGCCTCTTGTATTGCTCTTAGTTTGGCTTACTTAAATCCTTAGCCTCTTGTATTGCTCTTAGTTTGGGTCTGCATCTTTTTGGAAGACTTCTGAGGATCTTTTTGACATGATCTTGACTATCGTAGATTCTCCCCAGAGCTTTCATTAATGATTATTTGGAATTGTCCAAACATTTGATCAATAGACTCATCATCTTTCATCTTGAACAGCTCATACTTATGAACAAGAATACCAATCTTGGATTCTTTCACCTGGTTTCTGCCTTCATGTGCAATGGCTAATGTGTCCCACATTTCCTTTGCAGATTCTCATCCATGAACCTTATCATATTCACTTCTGCTTAAAGCATAACTTAAAAAGAACTTGGCGTTTGAATTTAATTAAACACGAGCTTTCTGATTAGCTAACCATTGGTCATGAGAGATGCTTTTCCCTTCATAGTCTGTTGGAATATATGGATCACTTTAAAAACCATTGGTCATGAGAGATGCTTTTCCCTTCATAGTCTGTTGGAATATATGGATCACTTTAAAAGATGTCCTAAAGATCAATATGTGGGGATTATATGAAGGGATGTATTCTGTCCTTCCAATAATGATAGTCTTCACCATTGAATGAAGGAGGTCTTGTGACTGAGGCGCGTTCAACTATAAAAACATGTGATTCAGCCATGGATCTTTGTACTCACTTTGTAACATTGTTTCTTGGAAACTTTGGCTCTGATACCAATTGAAGTAAATCACTTGTTATTATAGAAATCACAGAATTATTTCGTGTGAGTAGAGAGTTGAGAGTTGAAAGTTAAAAGTTTTTTTTCTATGATTACAACTGATATTTATAGTCTAATTCTCCAACGGTCTTCTTGAGATAACTGCTTGTAGAATCTTCAGAGATCAGTTATTAGTTGAGTCCTGTAACCAAATCTAACTAACTAACTAACTAATTTTGTAGATTATTCTTCAATTATATTGTCTTGATTTGATTTGTATACTTTGTCTTATGTCTTCACTTTGTCTTATGACTTTGCTTCGTCTGATGACTTCGCTTTGTCTAATCCATTTTGTGGTTTGTCTTAGTCAGCTATTGAATATCATCTTTATTTGATGATTTGTGCTACTTACATTTATCTGTACACTTAATAAACTCATCAAAACAGTTCACACACTTATTTTATTATTATTATTTGACTTTCATCAAAATCAATAGAAGAAGTGAAGTCTTCTTGACTTAACACTCGGCACTCAAATGCTGCAGGTTCATAAGGAGCAAGGCAACTTAAAGAAAAGGTTCCTCAACTTCTATCAGAGGAACAATTTTAAAGCTCCTATACCATCACCGTCACCACCATCATTGGAATAAGCTTTTCTTATCCTTAAACTTTTTAATTTTGTTGTTTCTTGTGTGTATGTGCATTTTATTTCATGTGTATTTGGTTTCATATTGTTTGTTTGTATGCTATGTCTTTTGTTTAGTTCTAATTTCTTTAATTTTGGTTTAAATTCAGTATCTTCTTTTTGGTTTAATATCATTCGTTTGTTTCAATTTCTTTTGTTTGTGTTGTTTTCATTTTTTTTGGTTTAATGTTATTTTCACTCACTTGGGGGTTGACTTGTCACTTTGAGCATAATGTGATCTTTAAGTGTGGGGAGGTGACATCAACTTTTTTAATTGCAATTTTTTTACATTGTGTTGAATAGGATGCATGTTTAGGCATATTGTAAGTTCTTTGGGTCAGCAATGGTGCTTTATGTTAGCAATAGAACCACATTTGAGTCACTCTAATAAATATTGCCATAAGATTCTGTCATGTTAGTTGGAATTAGATTAAATGCATGCTTGAACTCAAATTAGGCTACTTAAGTAGAAAGTGAACCATATAGAGTGGTGAAAAGTAGTTGGTTACATAAGCTTAGTTACAAATCGACATTTGAATAGTGAGGTAGTGTAGAGATGCATAATGAGTTTTCATTTGAGTTAAAGTGAGGATTAAGCCCTATGACTCCTTCTATAGTCATTTCATTTCTTTATTGATTATACTTCCATAGGTTACTACCTTCAAAACTTACTTTGAATTAGTTTGAGTCTACTGGGTGCATGCTTAATAGAGATGATCGAGGCCCCTTTTCTTACTTTAACCCTTGGCTTAAACGACCCACCTTTGCATAATCCCTTGCTACCTGTTGGACCCCGTTTCTAGATCCCAACATCATACATGGGATCATGAAGCTTGAGCATGGAGGAAGGCTTAGAATTTGGAAATTTGAAAGAAAAATCCTTTGGAAGCAAAAGCGGGCTTCGTTGCTGCAAACTGTGGTTTCGCTGTGGCGAACATATTGGAAAATCCCCTGGGACCTTCTGGAATTTTACGCCGCGGCGAGTGATTGAACTTTGCCGTAGCAAGCCTGAAATTTTTATCTTCGCCACGGCGACCATTTGGTCTCGCCGCGGCAAACTCACTATGCCAACAAAAACAAAGAACTTCAGGTTAATTACACCGCAGCGAACTCTTGATTTCGCTGCAGCAAAAACCCTATGGAAGAACCCACAACTCAAAATGTCCTATCTTAGTACTTGTCAACTTAAAAACCTTCAAACAAATTCTCAAAAACTTATTCTCATTTCCAGAAACGGATACTTTGTGAAAACAAGAAAAATCATAGACAAATCCAAATACATATTTCATTTATAACAAAAGACATAAGTTTTACAAAAATTTAATTACATTTTAAGCTATAATACATCAGTTGAGTTCGAAAACTAATAATACAAAATACATTTCAACTAGCAGAACTTAAAATGTGTCTAAAGCCTTGAATTCCTAAAAATCTAACTTAAAAATACAAAAGCATGCAAATTCGGAGTGATGCCGTTACCTTTGACTACTCGATCTCTTGCTCCTCACCTCAAGATAGGACGAAATTGGGAGGGTGTGAGCTTAAAGCTCGTGGGTAACAATTTTATAACCAGTAACAAGTAAAACCATTGAAATAATTTACATTGAATCATAAGCACATATTTCTCAAATTTTCTTCATGCAATCTAATTCATAAATAACACGATCTATGCATTCATCAACTTGTTCACAAATCATAAACACGTAGGCACATCCAAAATGTTTTGAGTGGATCCAAAACAGAACATACTACACATTTCCCATACAGGTCCTATGTAGCTATGAACAGAACGTACTATCACAATCCCACTTAATGGTCTTACGTAGCCGTGAACTTATGGGAGTCCATGAAGGAGCTCCATGCCACTAGTGGGCAGGCGGGAGAAGCCTTTATTGAAAGTGCACTTGACTTAACTTAGGGGACTACCACAAACCTATATAATCATGCATTTCACAATTCGTAAACATATTGCCTCAATGGTATTTTTCCGAAACTTGATTTCATAACCATAATATCGTTTCAAAAATTAATATCCTTTCAAAAATCATTTTCATCATTCATTTCATACACCAATAACACAATTCATATACAAACATATGGCACATTATCAAAGCATTCAAGAAGCCTTAATGACACATTTATAATACAATTGAAAACATTTTAAGCTTTCTTGGTTTGAAAGAAACATTAGGGGCTTATTACTTAATTATAAAAGTGTAACCCACCTTGAAATCCTTACTTATAAAAGTGGCTTAAGGATGTCCTCCCTTTTGCCTCTCTTGATCACCTTCTTGATTTCCTTTAACAATAACAAAATCCCAATTTCAATAGGAATTCTAATTTGAGAACCCTAAGAAAATACATTCACTGAAATGATTTTAGAGTACTTAAACCCATGCATTTCTTAAGCTTCATGAACCAAAACCGTTCCGTAAATCCAAACCTTTGGGTCAATTTTTCCATGATCATTTTGATCAAGTAAATGACAAAATTTGATAACAATTTCTTTGAGATAAATATTCCCCATTATCTTAAGTTCATAATGACACTAAAATCATTCAATTTGGTTCAGTAATCTAAAAGTTATGCCCCAAAAATTTTCATCCTGTTCTTATACTAAAATAACATTCTATGTTTAAATTCCATCCAAATATTAAAATCCTTAGAGACTGAATTAGAATTAATTTCATCATAAAATTGTACTTATGTGTCTCTAGTTTACAAAAAATCAAAAATCAGTCCATTTGGATAACTACACCAAAAGTTATGCCCAAAATACCAAAGCATGTTCGTGTAAGAAAAATTGAGTTAGCCGCGGCGAAACCCAGAAGTTCGCCGCGACGAACTTGTCCAAAAACATGCTCCGAAGACGTGTTCTGCAACTTTTTTCAGTTTTTAACTTCCCATCTTTTTCATAAACCCGTCTTAACCCTAAAACATCTCTTCTACTTCATTTTCAACTTCATTCCAACCCAAGATCATTCACAACAAAGTCATAATCTACTTTTGATCATTAACCAAATACTAAAGCATTTACATAAACCATTCATCAACAACTACCTACGCATATTCACTTTATTTTCACCTCTAACCATCCCTAAATATGCTTCATCTAACAATCAAGAAGGTTTAATGCTCCTACTTACTTGTTTTAGCCTCAAAGTCTTCAAGCTCTTCAAGAATCTCCAAAACCCTAGCTTGTTTTTCTTCTTTTCTCCACTTCTCTTTTTCTCTTCTTTCACTCACAATTTTGCTTCTCTAAAATGCAAGACTACAATTACTTCTTTCCTTTTTTACCTTTAATGAGTGTGAAATTTCCAATTTGCCCTTCCATTTATACCTAATGTCTATTTAAACTTAAGTGGTCTTCTAAAAATGTCCCTTATGCATTCTTAGTTCTTTAATTTAACTTACAACATACTATACTCTAACTTAATCTTAATTTTTCCGTTTAACACTTCTAATTCTATCAATCAACGCTATAAATCCTCCTAACATTGACCTGCTAATTAAACTCCAAATAAAATGGTTTATCTAACAAGACCACAAAATTTATTTAGATCATGCTTAATAAAATCAATAAAACAATTTGGGGCCCAACATTTCTCCTCCTCTTAAAAGAATTTCATCCTCGAAATTATTACCTGAGTCATCGAAGAGTTATGGATGCTTCTCCTTCATGGTTTCCAATGGCTCCCATGTGGCCTCTTCTACAAAATGACTTTTCCACAACACTTTGACTAATTGAATTGTCTTGTTCCTGAGGACCTTCTCCTTAGTGTCCAAAATCTCCACTAGAATCTTCTTATAAGTCGAATCATCCCTCACCTAAACCTCAGTGGTCTGAATGATGTGAGATGGATTTGACTTGTACCTCCTCAACATGGAAACATGAAAAATATCATGTATCTGAGACAATTACTATGGCAACGCCATCCTATAGGCTAGCGGACCAATCCTCTCAAGAATTTCATAGGGACCTACATATCTTGGGCTCAACTTGCCTTTTATACCAAACCTCATGACTCCTTTCCAAGGAGATGTCTTAAGGAAAACTTTCTCACCAACTTCATACTCCATCTCCTTTCGGTGTGCATCAGCATAGCTCTTTATTCTATCTTGAGCTGCTTTAAGCCGTTGCTTAACTAAGTTGACCTTGCCCATTGTCATCTGAAGTAACTCTGGCCCTATCAGTTTTCTTTCTCCTTCTTTATCCTAGCACATCGGAGTTCTACATCTTCTTCCATACAGTGATTCATAAGGGGCCATCTGAATGCTCGAATGGTACGAATTATTGTAAGCAAATTTGACCAATGGAAAATGCTTATCCCAATCTCCTTTGAAGTCCATCATACATGCCCTGAGCATTCTCTCAAGGGTTTGAATGGTCCTCTCAGATTGACCATCTGTTTGGGGGTGAAAAGTAGTGCTAAAGTTCAACTTGGTTCCCAAAGCTTCTTGCAAGCTTCCCCAGAATCTCGAAGTGAATCAAGGATCCCTGTCAGAAACTATGGAACCTGGAATACCATGTAATCTTACTATCTCGTCAATATACTTCTTTGCTAGCACATGCAGGAAATCAGTCTATTTGATTGCCAGAGAATAGGCTAACTTTGTCAACCGATCAACAATAACCCATATGGCATCATGCTTCCTACTAGTCTTGGGCAAACCCATCAGAAAGTCCATAATCACCCTTTGCCACTTCTATTCAGGAATGGATAATGGTCTTAACTTTCCTGAAGGTTCCTAGTGTTCAGCCTTAACTTGCTGACACACTAGACACTTACTTGCATATTCTGTTACATCCCTTTTCATACCTTTCCACCAGAAATGTTCTTTCAAATCTCTGTACATTCTATTGCTACATGGGTGCATAGTATAAGGCGCATTATGTGCCTCATCCAATATCCCATCCTTCACCTCCTTGACATTCGGGATACAAAGCCTATTTTCAACATTCATGAGTCCATCATCCCTCACCACCACTTCAGACTTCTTGCCATTCTGAATTTCTTCGCAGATCTTGTTCAATTCTGTATCTTGTGCTTGTAACTCCTTAACCTTCTCTCTGAGTATCGGTCTCACTTTGAAAGTAGCAACAATGCCATTTGGTTTCTCCTGTATCAAACTTATTCTAAGCTTAGCCATCTCTTCCAATAAAGGCATATAAACTGTCTGAACGTGGGTTATTGATGATTTCCTACTTAAGGCATCCGCCACCATATTTTCCTTTCCTGGATGGTACTCAATCAATAAATCATAATCCTTGAGCAACTCAATCCACCTTCTTTGTCTTAAATTCAGCTCTTTCTGACTTAACAAATACTTGAGACTTTTGTGATTCGTAAAAATCTTCGTCTGAACTCCATATAGATAACGTCTACAAATCTTCAAGGCAAACATCACTACTTCCAATTCCAAATTATGGGTCGGATAATTTAACTCATATGGCTTCAGTTGCTGCAAAGCATAAGCTATCACCCTGTTTCCCTGCATCAACACACAACCTAAACCTTTTCTTGAAGCATCACTGTACACTGTATAACCCTCATCTCCAGTAGGCAAAATCAAAACTGGAGCACTTTTTAGTTTGCGCTTGTGCTCCACATTCCTCACTCCAAATAAAGTTCTGATTCTTTTTTAATAGCTTGGTCATCGGCACAGCTATCATAGAAAATCTTTCAACAAATCTCCTATAATATCCTGAAAGACCCAGAAAACTCCTTACTTCTATCACTGTCTTTGGTGCATGTCAATTCACCATAGCTTCAACCTTCCTCGGATCAACATGTACCCCATCCTTTGAAATTATATGTCCAAGGAATACTACCTTATGAAGCCAAAACTCATACTTGCTGAACTTAGCATAAAGCTCCTTCTCCCTCAGTGCCTGTAATATTATTCTGAGATGTTCTTCATGTTCCTCTTCACTCTTGGAATACACCAGAATGTCATCGATAAACACTATGACAAACTGATCTAAATACTCCTTGAAGACAACTGGAGCATTGGTCAATCCAAAAGGCATAAATAAAAACTCATAATGCCTAAAAGAGTCCTAAAGGCTATCTTACTCACATCAGACTCCTTGATTCTGAGCTGATGATAGCCCGACCTAAGATCAATCTTGAAAAAGACCCTTGCTCCCTGCAATTGATCAAACAGATCATCAATTCGAGGCAGAGGATACTTATTCTTAACATTCACCCAGTTGAGTCTCTAGTAATTAATACACATCTTCCATGTTCCATCCTTCTTCTTAACAAAAAAAACCGGCGCTCCCTAAGGTGATGAACTCAGTCTTATGTACCCCTTTTCTAATAGTTCCTCCAAGTTCTCCTTAAGCTCCCTCAACTCAGCTAGAGCCATTCTATGTGGTGGTATATAAATGGGTGCGGTTCTGGGAATCAAGTCGATGGCAAACTCGATTTCCCTCACTGGTGGCAAACTAGGTAAGTCCTCTGGGAACACATCAGGAAATTCCCTTACAATTGGAAAATCATCTAACCTCCCTTCGTTCACATCAGCATCCACAACATGCTCCAGGAAGGCTTCACACCCCTTTTTCATCATCCTATCAGCTAGTAAAGCAAAAATAATTCTTGGAAATGGTACTCTCCAGTCCCCCCCTAAAAATCACCTTCTCTCCGTTTCCTAGATTAAATTCCACTTCCTTAAGGCCACAATCCAACTTCTCCTGATTCTAATCTATGGAATCCATTCCAAGTATAACATTTAAGCCCTTTAGGTCTAAAGGTAGGAGGTCCACTACCAGTCAAGCATCATCAATGAAGAGTTCACAACCCTTATACACTTGACTGATTATCACATTCCTCCTTAGGGGTGTACTAACAAGCAAAGCACTATTTAAAGGCACTGAATTCACACCATGTAAAATCATACTTGTATAAATAAATGAATGCGTGGATACAGAATCAATCAAAACATATACTTTAGAATTAAGTAACTAAGCCATACCCGTGACAACTTCAAGTGCGGCTGTAGCTTCCTCCCTTTTCATGACAAAAACCCTTTCCTATGCCTAATCCTTTGGCCTTCCTGGAGGAATAGCCTTCCTTGCAGCTCCAGAACTGCCCACCTCAGTGACTGGTCTAGTTCCCACTGTTTCAACTCTCCTTGGGGCTTGTAACTATAACCCCTCCTTCCTTGTTACTTGGGGACAGTCCCTGATCATGTGTCCCTTCTCTCCACATCGAAAGCATGCCCCAAGTAACTTGAAGCACTCTCCCCTGTGCAGCTTCCCACAATGCTCACATTGAGGGTTCATGTTCCTGCTCCTCTCCATCCTGCTATTACCTCCTACTATTGAGGCTTGCACTAACATTGCCCTTGCTTGCTTGTTCTTAGTAGAGGCACTACTCCCCGCCTCTCTCTGTGTGTAGGAGCTCTTCACACCCCTCGTAGGTATTGGAGCACTCACACCCTTTCTGGAAAATTGCTCCCAGTTCTTCCTCTTCGTACTCACTTCATACTTGATATTCTCCAACTTCTCAGCCCGGAGCGCAATATCTACTAACTGCTGGTAGTCACAAAAATTGTGGATCAAGACTTTCTCCTTGATCCCCAAATGGAGACCTCCATTAAACTTATGGCATTTATCTTCCTCATTTGCCACGATGTTGGCTACATATCGGGAAAACTGAGTGAACTTCAGCTCATCCTCACTCACACTCATATCCCGTTATGTGAGATTAAGAAATTCCCTGACCTTCTTTTGTACATAAACCCTGGAGAGGTACTTCTTCCTGAACACTTCCACAAAATCTCTCCATGACAACACCGGAGGCATAACCTGACTGTGGGCACTGATTCCCACCAATGAAGTGCATCCCCTTGCAGCGAGCTACTGTATAATCCAACTTTTCTTCATCGAAGCACTTCATATGTAGCAAGACTCTCTTGGTCCTCTTCAACTACGCTTCTGCCTCTTCCAGATTTATAGTACCAGTAAAGTCTACTACTCCATACTTACGAAGCTTGTCATACTGTCCACTTATATCTACTGAAGCTTGCATCGGGACTTGTGATCCTTGGCCCATGGCATATGAGAAAGCCTGAGCGAAGGCTTGAAAGAATTGCGGATCCATGGGGTTTGTTTGAGGCATAGGAGGAGGTGGTGGAGGCACCTCATGCTGCACACTAAGTGCCTCAGAATCAGGAGCATAATGTGTCCCAGCATCTTATGGGACATATGATTCATCCGTACTCCCTTGGCGAGAGTGAGATCGAGTCATAGCTCCTCGAGTTCTCTTTCGAGGTGGCATATTCGCTCCTTGAATTTAAAACCATCAAAACCTTTAGTTCATGCAAAACAAATTTCAAAGTATACAAAACAGTTCAAATCGTATAAAACAATTTCAAATCATGTGAAATAATTTAAAACAATGCAAGTTATTCACTTAAAACAATGCATATTCATTCCATGTCTTAACCTACCCCATTCATGTCTTCCTACACCTAGACTTAAACCTAGTCGCTCTGATACCACGACATATTGGACCCCATTTCCAGAGCCCAACATTAGATATGGGATCATGAAGCTTGAGCGTGGAGGACGGCTAAGAATTTGGAAATTTGAAAGAAAAATCCTTCGGAAGCAAAAGTAGGCTTCGCCGCGGTGAACTGTGGTTTTGCCGTTGCAAACATATTGGAAAATCCCCTGGGACCTTCGGGAATTTTACGCTGCAGCAAGTGACTGAACTTTGCCGCGGCAAGCCTGAAATTTTTATCTTTGCCGTAGCGACCATTTGGTATCGCCACGGCTAACTCACCATGCCAACAAAAATAAAGAACTTCGGGTTAATTACGCCGCAGCGAACTCTTGATTTCACCACAGTAAAAACCCCTATGGCAAAACCCACAACTCAAGATGTCCTATCTTACTACATTTCAACTTAAAAACCTTCAAACAAGTTCTCAAAAACTTAATCTCATTTCCATAAATGGATACTTTGCGAAAACAAGAAAAATTATAGACAAATCCAAACACATATTTCATTTATAACAAAAGACATAAGTTTTACAAAGCTTTAATGGCATTTCAAACCATAATTCAAGAAAAATCATAGACAAATCCAAACACATATTTCATTTATAACAAAAGACATAAGTTTGACAAATATTTAATGGCATTTCAAGCTATAATACATCAGTTGAGTTTGAGAACCAATAATACAAAATACATTTGAACTAGGAGAACTTAAAATACGGCTAAAGCCTTGAATTCCTAAAAATCTAACTTAAAAATACAAAAGTATGCAAATTCGGAGTAATGCTGTAATCCTTAACTACTCGATCTCTTGCTCCTCACCTGGAGATGGGACAAAATTGGGAGGGTGTGAGCTTAAAGCTCATGGGTAACAATTTTATAACCAGTAACAAGCAAAACCATTGAAATAATTTATATTGAATCATAAGCACATATTTCTCAAATTTTCTTCATTTAATCTAATTCACAAATAACACGATCTATGCATTCATCAACTTGTTCACAAATCATAAACAAGTAGGCACATCCAAAATGATTTGGGTGGATCCAAAACAGAACGTACTACACATTTCCCATACGGGTCCTATGTAGCCGTGAACAGAACGTACTATCACAATCCCACTTAATGGTCTTGCGTAGCTGTGAACTTATGGGAGCCCATGAAGGAGCTCCATACCACTAGTGGGGAAGCGGGAGATGCCTTTTGTCAAAGTGCACTTGACTTAACTTAGGGGACTACCATAAACCTATGTAATCATGCATTTCACAATTCGTAAACATATTGCCTCAATGGTATTTTTTCGAAACTTGATTTCATAACCATAATATCGTTTCAAAACTTAATATCCTTTCAAAAAGCAGAAATCTTTGTGAGACTAAAGAGAGGATCTGAGAACAATACAAGGGGGAAAAAGAAAGAAGAAGCAAGAGTTTTCTGTTGAGGTAAGAATCTCAGCTTTTGGTGAAG
>JAOQMS010043290.1:0-12068 GCA_027563885.1 Erythroxylum longipes
TTATTAATTTTCTGTTCCTTATGTGTTGTTTTCAGTTAAGTAGACAAAAGGTTTTGAAAAGGAAAAGTGGGCCCACAAGAATGATAAGTGATAAGAGTTTTCAAAAAAAAAAATTATATCGAGTTTTTAAATGTTAAGTGATGTGACATGACACCTTCGAGGGGCACGGATTCGGATATCACCATCGGTATCGGGTTCGGGTCCAGCGGGAGTGGGGTGCTACAGCTTAGCTAGTATTTTTTCATGAAAATGAGTAGCTAAAGTAACAAGGTAGGCAAAAAAATGTGTGTTTGTAAATTTTAAATAAATAACTAGTCCACTAGCCTTCGGGTTATGAATAGAGCTAGTAGCCATTTGACAACGTGATGTAACCGAGTAACCAGATCAACACGCATCACAAATGCGTGCCGTCATGTCAAAAGATTATAATGACGTTCCAACCAAGCAACTTAATAAAAACATGACTTAGTCAAGTAACCAGATCGACATTTATTAAAATGCTGGCCTCTGTCTAAAAAGACTAGGTCCATGTCCACAAAAAGGTAATAAAAAAAAGAAATTTCTAATAAAAACATATCGAACTTGTAAGTAGCTTAACTTTTCACGAAAACGTACTTAAGTTTAATTACAAAGTTTGATTGACTAAATAATTATTAATGTGTGTGTACAATTAAAAGGGGTTAATAAACTTGGCATTTAAGTTTTGATTAAGATGTATATTTAGTCCAGAGCTCCTAGACGCGGATTTTGTATGTTAACTATTTACAACAATTTGAATGATTGCGTTTAAAGTTAAATTTATTTCATGAAGTTGAAGTCATTGTCTCATTATTGCATTCTGTGCTTTGTGATTTTATGTTATTTGTTGTTTTGTTTGTTTGAGAACAAGAAAACATTTAAGTGCGGGGATGTTGATAAGTGTTAATTGCATCATGTTTTAGAGCAAAGTTTGATATGTGTTTAGCTGTTAATTTGATAATTTAGTATGTGTTTAGGTTAGAATTGTGATATTTTTTAATTATTTATGTTTTAAGTGTTTTAAGGGTTAGTAAAAGATTTTGAGATTAAATATTATGTTTTTGAGGTACCTTGATGTGTTTGCTAGTATTTCAGGGTCAACATCGAAGAACAGAGGAGTTTCAGAGACATTCAGGTCGAAACAACGACTCACGATCATGGCGTATTAGGCCACGATCGTGACAAAAACTCAAAGAACGGCTCACAATCGTGACTTGCATGCCACGATCGTGACAAAAGGTTTACCCTTCATCGAGCAACGCACAAACACTCACAAACCTCATGTTTCGATGAAATTTTTGGACCTTTCGAACCCCAGAAAAACTTTAGGGTTAACCAAAATACAAAAGAGTATAAAAAGAACATAAAGAAGCAGAAAAAAGAGAGCTTTACATCTAGCCACTAATGGAAACCCTAAAGAGAGAGAAAAAGAAGAAAAAGAGGGAAGAAGAAGAGGAAGAAGGAAGAAGAAGAAGTGGATCCCGACGCTGCTGCTCCTCGGATCAGGTGGTCTCGACGCCACTGCCTTCCCGATTTGTCCAACCTAAGTTCCATTTTTTCTTCATTTTCTTTTTCATTTAAATGTGTAAAGTTGAGATGGATTGTATGGAAATGGTGTTTATAATGTTCTAAACTCTCATTTGGGATTTTACATTGAGTTAATGTTAATTTAGTTATTTTTGTGTTTATTGGATTGGGTATTGTGATTGATTAATGTATTTGCATGTTTCGATAACAAACTGAGAAGGTGAGTCGAATAAAAATAATTAGATTAGATTAATGAAAGTTAGGTGATCTAATTGACCACTTAATTAATCTAGTGGGTAATTTCTTAGAGAGAGATCCTGTTCGAGACTCGATTATTTATTAAAGAGCTTTAGATCTAATTAGAATTGTGGATAATTTGTGAATTGAGAGATTGCAAGTTCCATAATTTGATTAGTGTTTACAATTTAGGGTTTAATGGTTATAACCCGAGAGAGAGTAATCAACTCTACGACAGTCTAGAACTAGCACCTTATAAACACGTAAAGCTATATTAGCATTAATGATAGGTAAAATTACCTCTCTCATAACTTGATTAACTCTCTTGACGAATTTCTATTTGGATATGTGTAACTACTCAGTTTAATTCCACTGTTTTGTTCAAATTTCTATTTTACAATTCTTGAATCAATTTCTCGTATTTACTTTCTATGTTCACTTGGCAATTTTTATTTCTTTTTATTCTTTTCTCTGAGCCTTAGATGACCTAGGATTAGGCTAGTACCCTCCTCGTAGGATCGACATCTCTTATACTATAATCAGGGCCCATGTACTTGCAGTATTTAAGGGCTTATAAAGTTTAAAACTCGAACGACATGATCAAGGACTTCATCTAAAGTGGGACAATGACTGATAAGAAAACTCCTAAAGTTGTATAAGGTTTAATATGCAAGTAAAAAGAAAATCATGGTTTAGGCATTAAGTTTGTTAAGACTCTATGTAAGGCTCTATTGGCAAAGAAATTATGGAAATTATGTAAAGAGAAAAAGAAACATTGTGTGCAGTGGACAGACTACTACTGAATAAAAAATGGCATCACTTGGGTTATTGAGTCCAATTCACAATTTTCATGGAAATTTCAACAGATATTGAATGTAAGACGATGCTTGTAGTCGCTAATGCAATATAAAATAGGGAATAGGAAGTCTACAATATTTTGATTTGATAGTTAGCATCCCTAAGGCCCTCTATATCAGCAAAGGGAATGTCAAGGCCTCATAACTTTAATTCTAGCTGATACTAAGCTATGCAATCTAATTAATGGTAATAGATGGTATTGGCCTTTCTTCTCTAGCAGCAACAGTGCATCCATAATTTGAAATTGGCCTAACTACCGCCCTAATTTGAATAAAGAAGATGGCATATGTTGTGTCTAATTTTTATTGATTTTTCTTACCTTCATATCTTGATTTTGATTACAAATTCTTGTGTTTTAATCCAAATTTGAAATGAACTGAGTGAAAATGGCATGAATATTGCATGAATGTTGAATGAATTGTCTTCTCAATGTTGCATGGAAACAAGAAAAATTATGCATAAAAGAAGGAATGTTGGACTTGAATTATGCATGGTGTAACATTATTAATTAATTAATGTGTTTTAATGGAGTCAAACCCATGACTTCCCAAGTCACAAGTGTGATAAGGGGAGTCACACCTATGACTTAGTGACTCCCACAATCACGGGTGTGACAAAAATTTCTTTAAATGATTTGATATTACGTGTCAGTTGATGTAGGGTTTTGACGGCGTAAAAACCTAAACCTAGACTAGGACTATAAATAGAAAGAGTAAGAGAGGCTGGAGGCGGAAACAGATAGAGAGAAAAAAAAGATGAAGAAAAGAGACAACGAAGGATGCTAGAGGTGAAAAGAACAAAATATCAGTCGATGGTGAAGAAGAAGATAAATAATAGCAGATAAAGAGAAGGCAGGGCTGAAGCCTGACAGAGCATCCGTTCTTTTGGGTGATCGTGAACAGAGGCAGATGGTGATAGCCGAAACTAGGTAGTCACCAACATCCTCATCCGACCACCCATTTTTTTGCTATCTCTATTTTATCTCTGTTGCATTATGGAACTCCTCTGTTGAACTTATTTTTCTTGTTATAGTTTTATAGTTCATTTTGGTTATTCACTCTGTTTATCACTTTAATACTTCTCTATTACTGATAAAGATGGAATTAAAGTATATGAAGATGATGAAACTTGTTTACTCCATGATGGCCTGATTTCTTTTTCTTAAGAATTGATGAAACTATTTTAGTTGACTATGCATGATTGAGTTACTATTTTGTTGTCTTATTATTTGCTATAGCTTCTAAGCTTATTGGATGTGATAATGAGACCAACTTTCATATCATTTAGGTGTTAAAGAAAGGATCGAGACAAAAATTTTAATATTAAAACAAGAAACTATAGACGCTTGGGTTTTAAATTAGAAATATATTAACTTAAGTGGGTTTAATTAGGTTTACATGATTTATTTGGATGATAAACTTTTCGAATACGAAAGTTAGATTTAGATTATTATTTGAAAACTTAATTAATAGTTTTAGTAAGAAAATTATCCAATTAATTCATCTCAGTCATGCATAAGACATTAAATTAGTGAAGTTAATTTCTCAAGAGTGTTCCACAGCAGTTGATCAAATGGTTTTTGCTTCTAGTTAAATTAGTTTACTTTTTAGTCCAAATGCGTAATTTTCTTTAAAGCCTTTATTCAACAAATCAGGATAGCCTAGGTATTTTTTTAGAACTTATTTTTATTGGTGCCTGCCCTACAAACCAATTATAGAATTTAGTCTAATTGATTAGTTATGATTTAGGTAGTTTTGTATTCTAAACTTATTTAATATTTGGTAGTTAATATCTCTTGCTAGAGACCACTTATAACTTATGAACCTAAAAGATGTTTAGGCCTCCTGCTATATTTAATAAGCCTACAGGGTCGTACACTAAACAAACTAAACATTTATTGGGCCTTAATATGATTGGGCTTTAAGCTTTAGGGTTTTACTATATATATAGATATATAATATAACTAGAAGACTTAAGAATCTCCTCTGCTTAAAAACCTTAAAAGAGACGTCTTCTATTAGAAATAGAGAGAGAGAGGTCTCAAAAAATGGTGCTAGCACATCAGAATGGGTTATTCAGTCTCACGAGTTTCTGTATACTGGTAGAGGCGCTGCAATTGACGTGCTCTTCCGACACTAACAGTTTCTCTATATATTTCAGCTGCAAAAAGGTATAACTTGATCTGGATTTGGTTTCGATATTCACATGGGTCTTGGTGTTTTGGATTCTCAAAGGTGATAAATCTTATTACTGTTGACAGTCTGAAAATCTCATCAATGGTATTAGAGCCAGGTTGTGTTTATTGAAATTAAATTTCGTTTAATCTTATGAAATCTGGTTTTGTCAATTGTTCAATGTGATTGAAAAAGGGTTTTGTCGATTGTTCAATGTGACTGAATGAAGGGTTCAAAGAGACCGCCGCCAAAGGCGCGGCCCCCTGACCCCTGCCAAATTCCACGTTTTATGTCAATCATATGCTTTCTTATGATTGATGTTTTATATGCTTTGATATTTGATATCTCGCCTTGATTATGACTGATGAATAGTATGGCCCATAGTTGTTTTACATTATAAATACGACCTACGTGTCATTATGTATTTATGTAACTTTTGATACGGCTTGTGTGTCTTCATGTTTTTACATAATAATTAGATTATTACTGGTTTCAGTTGTAATATTGTACCTTTCAATTTAATTAAAGAATCAAATTAACTAGAGTGGAGGCACGAGGATGGTGATCCATTTGCTAGAAGACATTCTTATTGGAGATCAGATCTTCATGGTTTAAGGGTCATAATATATCATGTTAATTTTTCTTTATTCATGTTTTTACTTATAATTTCTTTTATGCATGTATATACCAAATTCATAATCAACTTAGTCCCTCAACATTATTAAGTAATAATTCATATCTTTCCAATTCTACACCTACAAGGACTTGAATCGTTGAGTAGTGGGCTTTCCAAAGCAAGGTGCTCTTGATTATTTAAGTCCAACAAGATAGGTAATGGTTACCTATAAGTGAAAATTGGTTTACTTAATAAGGTTACCAAAATGGTTTTGAACCTTAAGGCATAAAGTTGGGAGCTGGGACATAAGATGTCACCCAACAACCAAGAGTTATATTTAATATAATTTGCAAAAGTTGCTTACCTAAATAACTAAGATTTAGGCGATGAGCCAAAGCTCACCTAGGTTTTGTTAAAATATGGATCTTGGACAAATATACTCGTTATGAGGGACATTTTCTATATGAGTATAGTAGGAGATTCTTAATTGTTAAGAATTAGGTTTTATTTAATGAACATGTCATTATTTACACATTTTATTATAGATAATCATGACCACCAAGTCTTCGTCAAGTTTTTCACTACAATCTATCCTTGAGAAAAACAAGTTGAATGGTTCAAACTTTCTGGACTAGCATAGAAACTTAAGAATTGTTCTCAAGTAAGAAAATAAGGACTATCTCCTTGAAATGTAGTCCCCAAAAGGGAACCTCTTTCCAATACTCCCCTTGCTGAAAGGAATGCTTATAAGAAGCATAAGGATGATGCTCTCAATGCTGGTTGTGTCATGTTGGAAACTATGAACCCAGACTTTTAAAAGTAGTTTGATAATGTGAAAGCCTATGAGATGATTAGAAGCCTGAAAAATATGTTTCAGGAATAAGCACGAAATGAGAGAGATCAAAATGTGAAGTCTTTCTTACAGTGTAAGCTAGCAAAAGGGAGCCTATTTAGCCCACATTTCATTAAGATGATAGGCCTTATTGAGAACTTGGAAAGATTGGGATTTCTTGTAAGCTGAGAGTTGGCTACTGACATCATCCTTCAGTCTTTGCCAGATGATTATGATACTTTTGTTATGAACTATAATATGCATTATCTAAATAATTTTTAACTGAGTTGCATGGGATGCTTAAGACTGCTGAGTAGGACATTAAAAAGGACCTTACATGGTCCAAAAGGGGAAAGGTTTTAAGAAACAAGGCAATACTAAAGGGAAGGGCAAAGGTAAGGGCAAAGGTCCAATTAAAAATTGGAACAAGCCCAATCCTAACCCAAAGACTAAGCCTGGTCCTTTTAATAATGATCTTTGCCATTATTGTAATGAGACAGGTCACTAGAAGAGAAAGTGCAAGAAATATTTAGAAGATCTGAAGAAGAAAAAGAAGGGTAATGACACTTCTACTTCAGGTATTTATGTTATAGAAGTGAAATTTGCTAGTTCTAGCTCTACATCTCGGGTATTGGACACCACTTATGGTTCTCAAATTTGTGCGAATGTGCAGGGACTACAAAATAGTAGAAATTTGATAAAGGGTGAAATGGACCTGCGCATAGGAAATGGAGCAATAGTTGTTGCTTTAGTTGTAGGATGTTTCATTTATCTTTACCTTTAGGCACGGTTTTAGAACTCAATAATTGCAACCATATACCTACTATATACAGTAATATTATCTTTGTTTCATTTTTGTACATGGAAGGTTTTTGTTTTACAATTAAGAATAATTGTTTTTCATTTTCTGACATATTTTATGGTAGCACCCAATTAGAGAATGGGTTTATGTTCTAAATTTAAAAAGGCCTGTTTATAACATAAATACTAAGAGGTTCAAATCCAATAATTTGAATCCTAAATACCTTTGGCATTATCGTTTGGGGCATATAAAGGAGAAATGCATACATATGCTTCATAATGATGGACTTTAAAACTATTTTGATTTTTAATCGTACAAGACATGTGAATCTTGTTTATTAGGAAAAATAACAAAAGAGCTTTTTACTAGACACAGTTAGAGGGCTAGTGATTTATTAGCACTAATACATACTGTTGTATATGGACCATTAAATTCTATTGCTAAAGGAGGTTTTCATTACTTCGTTACATTTACTAATGACCTCAATAGATATGGTTATGTTTATTTGATGAAATATAAATTTGAATCCTTTGAAACATTCAAGGAATTTCAAGATTAAGTACAAAACCAAATTGGCAAGACAATAAAAGTCCTTCAATCAGATCGAGGTGGTGAATATTTAAGCCGAGAGTTTGATAACAATCTCAAAGAGTATGGAATAGTTTCACAACTCACTCCACCTACAACACCACAATGGAATGATGTGTCTAAAGGAGGAATCGAACATTATTAGATACGGTTTAATATATGATGATTTATGCAAATCTTCCATTATCCTTTTGGGGATATGTTCTTAAAACATCTGCATTTACACTAAATAGAAGTCCATCGAAGGTAGTAGAAAAGACACCATATGAGACGTGGATAGGAAAGGTTCCTAGTTGTCTTTTCTAAATATTTGGGGATGTGAAGCTTATGTTAAAAGGTTAACATATGAAAAAACTTGGACCTAAATCCGATATATGCTTCTTCTTGGGGTATCCTAAGGAAACTAAAGGATACTACTTTTACAATCCTACTGAGAACAAAGTGTTTATTACTCAAAGTGGTGTCTTTCTAAAGAGAGAATTTCTTTCTAAAGGGACTAGTGGGAGTAAAGTACATCTTGAAGAAATTCAAGAGTCACAGGAGAATGCTCTAACACAAGAGGAGCCTCATTTTAATCTACAAAATATTATAGAAACTACACCTATGACACCAACCCACATAGGTCTGAAAGGTTCCATCACAAACCCATAAGATATAGTTTCATGGTGATTGAACATCATCATCTATTACTGATAGAAGATGATAAACCTAAATCCTATAAGGAAGCAATGATAGGCCCTGACTCCCATAATGACTTTAGGCCATGGAATGCAAAATGGAATCCATGCACCAAAATAAAGTATATGTTTTGGTTGACCAACCTAATGGTGTAAAAAATATCAAGTGTAAGTGGGTTTTCAAGATGAAAGTTGACATGGAAGGCAATGTACATGTGTACAAAACGCAATTGGTATCTAAAGGTTAAAAGTAAATTCATGGTATTAACTTTGATGAGACCTATTCCCCAGTTGTGATGCGTAAATCCATTCGTATACTCCTAGCAATTGTTGCATTATATGATTATGAGATTTGGAAAATGGATATGAAAAATAACTTTCCTTAACGGGAATCTAGAAGAGGATGTGTACATGACACACAGCCTAAAGGTTTCACATCTCCTATAAATGTTAGGAAAGTATACAAGCTTCAGTGATCCATTTATAGATTGAAGTAGGCTTCCCAAAGTTAGAATCTTCATTTTAATGAGGCATTCAAAGAGTTTGGTTTCCTTAGAAATGAAGAAGAAATTTGTGTCTACAAGAAGACTAGTGGGAACACAATTGTTTTCTTAGTTTTATATGTAGATGACATACTACTCATTGGAAATGACATTCCTATGCTTCAATATATGAAAGCTTCGTTAGGAAGTTTTTTTTCAATGAAAGACTGGGGTGAGGCAGAATACATCTTGGGTATTATGATCTATAAAGATAGATCGAGAAGGCTTATTGGACTAAGTCAAAGCACTTATATCAATAAGGTTTTTGCATAGATTCAATATGCAAGAATCTAAGAAAGGCTTCTTACCCATGTCACATGGCATAGTTTTAAGTAAGGCTCAGTGCCCTTCGACACCAGATGAGTGAAACTGCATGAATAGGATCCTATATACAAAAGCTATAGGATCCATCATATATGCCATCTTATGTATTCAACAGTATGTTGTATATGCTTTGATAGCAAATCAAAGGAAGGTAAAGCTAAAAGGACGCTATTCTAATAAGATGGTGGGTGAAACGAGGAGAGGGTCCGACAATCAGACTACCGCGGTCAAAAAAGTACCTTTAGATAGCACGCACCGTAGACCATCTGTGACTTTTTTCCTTTTAAATGAAAAACAAATCTCAATCTCTGAAAGCTTTTTCCTTCCCCTACCGCCTCCTTTTTCAAGCCTTTCTTGAGTAGATATTAATCAGATCCTGGTGAAAGCCGCTAGATAGTTATTAAGAACATTCTTAAATACTTAATAAGAACTAAGGATATGTTTTTGATCTATGGGGGTGAGGAAGAGCTCAATGTAAATGGTTGCACTGTGATCACAGTCAAAATTTATGTTATGCCTTAATGATGGACCAGTGTGTTGGAAGAGTTCCAAGCAGGACACAATTGTTAATTCAATAACAGAAGCTGAGTTCATTACTGCTTCAGAAGTAGCAAAGGATGATGAACTTTCTAACCCAAACAACCTCCTTTGCTACTTCATTGAACTTGGTGTGTTTCCTAGAATTGTGAATCCAATGAATCTTTATTTTCATAATAATAGAGCCATTGTCTAGGCTAAGGAACCAAAATCTCATCAGAAGACCAAACACATACTCAAGCGTTTTCACCTTATTCAATTCATTGTTGAAAAGGTGATGTGAAGGTGTACAAAGTGTCAACAGGTCTTAATATAGCTAATCCGTTGACTAAGCCTCTCCCGCAGGCTAAGCATAATCGTCATACTAGAGCATTAGGTATTATACATTTGGATGTGTGATTATATAAGATTGTAATTTTATGACATGCTTTTGGATAATCCATTAGTAATGCCTCGTTATTGTTTACTGTGTTCATTTTTTAATGGAGTTATAAATAACTTTGAATTATGATCCTATGAATAATTTGTATCTTACAATTGACCATCAAGTGCATGACTTAATTGTGAGACCCTATTGTAATATGGATCCATATTATTCTAAAAGATCCCTATTGTAACAAATGACCATGTTTCACCGGTCATTAATATGGAGATATTATATTAATAACATGGATACATGTTGGAGAACATACAATTGGACCGACCCACTATGAGAACACTTTAAGGATTGTTATATAGTCATAAGTGGTTCTCATCATAGCTGCTTAATATAGTCCTTTGACTTGAGTTTGTCACAGTTTCCTACATGTAGATTAGTTTGTTTTGACATTGTCAAACGTTAGTCATAAAAGGTGATTATAAAAACAATGTCTAAGCATGCTATGAATCATACAGAGGAATGTGGATGAAAAGGATGGAACTTGTCTCTTCTATATAAGGGAGAAAGATATCTTTAGGTCCCTCGACGAGTTAAGACTGAAAAGTTGCATGGTTGTGCACAAATGAGGTGAATGTCAATCATTTGTTTCAAAATCTAACTCAGAAATCAAGAAACATAATTGAGCCTAATAAGTATAATAACCGATTTCCGTACCGAGGGATTAAAATATTATATTACTGAGCCTTATGAATTGCATGATCATAGAATGTATTTGGTATATTTAGAACATGATTTCATGATTTAATTCATATGCATAATAATAGCATACACACATGAATTATGATTTTGAAAAACATTGTAAAGATTGTAGGTGCAATCAAATGACATGTTCCGAGGTATGAAAGGTTTAAAATGATTACAATATGATAGTGTATTATTTATGTCTTAAATTTTGGTTTGATGGATTGCAATTAGTAATTTGAAATAATTGCTATAATTAGGAGATTTATGAATTAATATGTACATTTAGTCTAGGAAAAACGTTAAGTGGCAAGACAAGTTGACACATGAAAAATTAAGATGACTAAGCCTATAAAATGAGTGACATTTGGCATATAAAATTAAGTGACAAAAGGCAGTAGTAATTAAGTGACAAATGGCCTAAGATTTTGATGACATTTGGCAGCTTATATATGGGAGAAGTGGATTGCATGCGCAAGTGACAAATGTCATTGTAAAATAGTGACACCTAGCACCTAATGAATTAAGCTAATGCAGAAAGTGTTATGCTATCTTCTTTCTTCTTTTTCCCTCTCACCGCCGAAACACACACACACACCCTTATATCTCTGAAATTTTGCTCCAATTCTGTCCATTACCACCTTAAAACCTTGATCAAATTCTTCATAAAGATAGCTTTAGAGGCAGAATATTGTTACATTTTGTTGTCTTCTTCTTGTCATTGTCAAAACCACCCTACTCCCTCACTATTCTTGAAATGTTCTTGCATGCATGTGAGGCTAAACAAGTTTGACATTTGGAGGTGGCATTCAAGCTAATCAGGTAAGTGAAATGCTGACCTATTATGGTATATATTAGCATAATTCTTATTATGACTGAATAGGGATAAATCCATGCATGATTCCCACAAGCATGGAATTACAAATAGATGCACTCCTTATTTCTAATGTGATTCCCACGTTCGTGGGAATTTGCATGATTCCCACTAACGTGGTAATTTGTCACAGATGAACTCTTCTTATCTTCTCTTCTTTGATCTTTTGTTTAACCTCCAAGTTGCTCCCTCTTCTTTCCTACACAAAAATAGTCAATTCTTGCCCTCAATTAACATCAAACGCGCAAAAATGACAATGAAAATTAAACTTAACAAAAACATACAAAATGAATCCTAAACTAGAACAATAATCAACAATTATGCTAGAAAACACATGCCAAT
>JAOQMS010043292.1:0-12067 GCA_027563885.1 Erythroxylum longipes
ATTGTCCGTCGTAAAAATTTTCTGTTCTCCGACGGATTATTTACGTTCCGTCAGTAAACGGCGACGGAAATTGTGTCGTCGGTAATATTCCGACGCTAATTCGCAATTTTCTTGTAGTGTCAAATCACTCTTAACACTAGCTTCCCTAGCATCATCCGAACATCACCATTCAAGGTGGTAGGCTTAGGTCTTTAGTGAGAAATGAAGAAGACAAGGAAATGGGAGTAGCAAGTGATAGGTGAGAACAAAACACAAGATAGTGGGGTGAGATGAGTATCGTGAATGGAGAAGAAGAATGAAGAAGATGAAGAACAATGTAGAGAGAAGAAGAAAACGTGTTTTAGCTAAATGAAAGACAAAAGTTAGTCTTTCAAATGTAAGAAAATATCGTGGATGGGTGTGTGGCATGGCAAGTGACACTTGTTACTTACCACATGTCACCACCTTATGGTCCCATTTGGTCCATTTTAATAACTAGTCCATTTTATCTCCAATTTTTAATCCAATTGTCTCCCAATTTTCAATGACACTCGTCATTAAATCTTAATATCTCTTATCAATAATTTTTACTGCCAATTGACACTTAATTCTACTACCATTTATCAATTATCCTACCACTTGATTTTTTTTTCTAGTCCAAAAATACCCAAATTCTCAAAATTTCTTAAATTTCACCAAAAATTCTAAATCAATAGTTCTACGAAATCACATTTCAAGACATATAATCCACATTTCACATCATAATTACATTTATAAATCAATTATACCCGAAATTTGTCAAATGAGTGCATGAATAATCATTATAATGTGTGCAAAATTCAAATTCACGTGTATGTATGCTAATATTATGCATGAGTATGAAATGCATTTTTCTACTCTCTTTCATTGCTATTTCTCATTTACAAAAATCTAGAATTCTAACCCTTTGTATGAAAACGGGATGTTACATTGGCCTTGATTGCTTCCTTCGCCCTCTCCATGACATCATAAGAATAATCCATTGTTGCCTTTCCACCACTATTTGCGAGATCAATTACCCTCACCAAAGGTTCATAAAATCGGATGACAAATTGATATTGAGACCAAAATTCAGTATCTTCAAGTATAATTCTAGAAACCTCCAATCCAGTTACACCTAACATGTTAGGATGCAGCACATTTATCACTTGTAAACATCTGTATCAACTCTTTCTTCATCATAGTAAAACACTAAAGTGATAAGAATTTTTTTGAAAATATTGTAACAATAGGACGACACAAATTCTTACCATTGGTGAAATCCTTTCTCACTAAATTCAAGACTAATGCACAATTGTAGATGAACTCGGTCACCCTTTTTGCTTTCTACACAGTCTCATCAATAATAGGGAAATACCTAACATCTCCTATATTTTCCAGCATTAAGTCAATGAAATGTGCAATATAAGGAGTCCAATAAAAAGAATTATCCTTACTTCGTAATCTTCTTCCAACCGCTTTATAAGCGAAATCATTGGAAGTAATGAACTGGACAATATTTTCTAGCCCAAATTCATTCATAACTTCATTGAATATTTCAAATAAAGTATTAGCATTCTTAATAAGGTCAGATGCATCAATAGACTTCAAAAACATTGAGCCCTTTATAGAACAAACCAAAAAATTAATAATAGGCTCATGTCTTCTATTTGCCTGACAATCACACATGATTAAACACCCATAAGTACCCAAGTCATTCTTCTTTCATCCAAATAACTTTTAATTTCATAAATAGATCTACTCAAAATTTGACCTCTATAGTCATCAATTGAAGAGCTTTGTATCCCGGACCGTAAGAGGCAAGAGCATCTACCATAGGCTAATAATAATAAGACTGAGAAGCACTGAATGTTATAACTAAATTATACCACCATATAGCCATTGCCATATCTACATTATAAGTCGCTTCTCTTGATTATAGGGCATTACGAATTAAAGGCTAAGCTTCAGGAGTTGGTCGTGGTGGAAAAAAATTAAACACTTGTCTTATTATTTTCCTAACATCAGGTCCAGGTGCAATATTCACTTCTTTTTAGGAATACTACCACCTTCAACATTCGCACTATCATCCTAAATACTAACAAACGAACTTCCACTACCAATTTTGTAATTCAATCTCTACCTTTTATCTTTATCGTGTTGATACTCTTTAAGCAAAGTCTTCATTTAACATTTAACATCATTACTCACCTTTTTACAAGATTCCACATTTCCTTTAACCCTAGCTAAATGTTTCTTTAATATGGTGATTCCTCCATCTTTCAAATGCTTGGTAGAAAATTATCCAATGGTATGATTCTTCATTTTGAGGACCGACCCAGCATGAGCCCAAGCTGGATCATTTTATCTTCCTGAAGTAGTTGAATTATCATGAATACTTGAACTTTCTTTCGTTTATCTGTAAAAATAAATAAATACATATATCAAAATTAACTTAATAACTTCATATCAAAATAAACAACAAATTATTTCATTATCAACTACTTCCACAAAATATGTATTCTTTAATTCAAAAGTTCAAACTAACACAATTACACAATACATATTCATCTTATATAATATAACTTATTTTATATGATTACATTATACACAATTTAATTTCATTCAACACAATTCACCAATAAGTCAAAACCCAACAATTCAAGTATTCAACATGCAAAATTACACAATACACATATACATCTTATATAAATTAACTCATTTTGTATGATTACGTCATTCAACCATAAACTAAAGACATACACTCACAACTGTAACATATTTAACTTCGACCACAACTCATAACTATTATTTTATAACTTACTTTATGTAATCTTATAATTCAACTATAAACTAATATAATTTGTTTACTTATACAATTCAATTTATAACACTTATAATTTTTTTGTTTTCTTAACTAATTTTAATCAACATTGTTACTAAAATCCTAATTCATAACTTTAATTTAACAATTTTTCATTCACCAATTTTAATCAACATTCTTAGTTTCTTACTCAAGTTAACTCCACAATGAAAAGTTACACAATTCAATTTCATCCAATACAATCCACGAATAAGTCAAAAACTAACAATTTAAGTATTGAACATACACAATTACATAATACACATATACATCTTATATAATATAACTCATTTTATATGATTACATCATTAAACCATAAACTAAAGAAATACAACTATAACCTATTGAATTTTAACCATAACTCACAACTATAAGTTTACAACCTATTTTATGTAATCACATAATTCAACTATGAATTAACATATTTTGTTTTCTTATACAATTTAATTTGTATTGTTATCAATATTTTGTTTTCTTAACTAATTTTAATCAACATTGTTAATAAAATACTATTTCCCAACTTTAATTTAACAATCTTTTGTTCACCAATTTTAATGAACATTTTTAGTTTCTTACTCAAGTTAACTGATCAGGGTGTTTTATATTATGAAAAAGTTTTAATATTTATAACCTCGATATTTCCGCAAGCGCACGGGTAGTTCGTGTAATACCCAAGGTATCGTTCCCTCGAGGAGGGTTAATCTAGTCCTAAAATCTAAGGTCAGAGACTATTAAATAAATATTAAAAGACAGTGAATTTTAACACGAGGACTAACTAAATCAAATAACCAAATCAACTAACCAAAAACAATAATTGACAATTAACACTTAACTAGAAACAATCACGATGATGATTAACAATTTTAATTAACAATAATGGAAATTAATCAATTTGTTGAACAATGATCGGACACCCTCATATGCAACCTAATGAGTTTACCGAAAGAGAGAAAGGGAAAATTATCTATTCTTAATGTCAATCTAACCGATTACGATTTATCAAATTAACGGTTCTAGATGATCCTAGGGTCAATTACTCTCTTTCAAGTTATAATTGAACCCTAAATCATAAACCCAAATTAATTTACCTAACTGTCGTTAGCCCAAATTAATTGTTTTCTCTTAATTCACCCTCTCAGTTTATTATCGAGATATGAAGTGCAGAATCAAATCATAATTAGTTTAATAAACACATAAAATAATCAAATTTCATTAAATAAAAAATAATCCAAAGGTGAGTATAGAACATCAATCACAACGCAATTCTATCATCAAACAATATATCCCAATTCTATAATCAAATAAAACTGAAATACATAAGAAATAGAACTCGACTGGATGATGGGAGGCCGCAACTATGGGAAGCTTTTTATTCCGGGAAGCACATCATGTCTGCATCATCTTCCTCTTCTCTCTTCCTTCGTCTCTTTCTCGAAAGGTTCTCTCTTTTAGGGTTTCGTTTTGTGGTGGCTAATCAAAGCTCTTTAATGGATTTTATGTTTTATTTATGCCTTAGAAGCCCTCGGAGTCGAAACAGTCCGAAAAATCCCATAAAACTTGACATTTTCAACTGTTTTTGTGTCTGCCTAACGCAGGCCACGATCGTGGCCTTGCCTGCGACAATTGTGGCCAACGCCTAACCCTCTCTATCACAATCGTGGCCCGAAGTGCACAATCGTGGCTTGGGTCCTGTTGGCTTGACTCTTTCTTGTGGGCCTTGGCTTTGGCTCAAAACTTTTTAAAACTTCTTCGTTCTTCACCGTTTAACCTAAAATACTAACAAACACATCAAGGTACCTCAAAAACATAACGTTTAAGCTCAAAGACTCATAATAACCTATAAAAAACACTTAAATACATAAACTAACACAATTAAAACCTAAACACACACTCAACACTGAATACATCACAAATTAAACCCTAAAACATAATGCAAATCACAACTATCAACATCCCAATACTTAAACGTTTACTTGTCCTCAAGCAAACAAAACAACAAACACATACTCAGTACTTAACACACAATGCAATAATGAGATAATAGCTTCAACTTCGTAAAATAAATTTAATCTTGAACACAATCATATAAGTTATATCTAATCATTAACATGCAAAATATGAGTTTAGGGGCTTTGAACGAAATATACAAATTAATTGAGATCTAAGTGTTAATTTATTTACTCTTTTTAATTGTACACACATATTAATAATTCTTTGGTCATTCAGACTCTGTAACTGTTCCTAAGTATATTTTCATGAAAGGTTAAGCTTATTACAAGTCCGGTAGGTTTTTATTAATAACTTTTTTTTTATTTAAACAAGGACCTAGTCTTTTACTCAGAGGCAAACATTGGTGATGAATGTTAATCCGATTACTTGACTAAGTCATTTTTATTAAACAGTACGACTGAAACGTCATTATAGCTTTTTGACACGAAGGAACACATTTGTGATACGTGTCGATCCAATTACTCAGCTATATCATGTTTTCAATTGGCTACTAGCTCTATTCATAACTCGAAGGTCAGCGGAATAGTGATTTATGTAACACACTTTTTTTATTGCCTACCTTGTTATTTAAGCTACTCATTTCCATGAAAAATACTAGTTAAGCTACTTAAGTTGAAAGGCCTCAAATTATGAATGAATGTGACAACCTATAGAGTGCTAAATTTGAATGTGACAACCTATAGGGTGCTAAATTTACACTAAGTCCTATTAAGCTGTATATTTATCGGAAGACCCCTAATTCACTAATTTTGCAAGCTAATGATTATTCACAACCTAATAGACTATGTTCAAAATTAAATAAATTTCACTCCATCTAAGCCATTGACACTTTCAAACAATTTACACAATGCAACCTAATAACTATCATACAATATGAAAAATCTCATTCAAGGTAAAAACACACAACCCTCCCCACACTTAAACAATACATTGTCCTCAATGTGAGAAGGGTACACAAACACACCCGGGGGAAATAAACAGAATATATGAAAAACATAAGAAGAAAATACTAACAAAAATGAAAAGAAAAGGGTTAGAACACGAAACCGTCATATTGACTGAGTTGTTAATGGTGATGGAAGCAGAGATCACTTGTGCTTGATGCTCATGATTACTGCCCTATCTTATAATTGCTTCAAAAAAGAGTAAGAGAGTTAGGACTCCAACACATTCTAAATTATTAAGAACTTATTTTGAAATTTAAAACAAATCCAACTACGCAACAATTTAAACCTAACTATTAAACGTGCTAATTTATGGTCATTAACTTGACCTTAATCCTTTAAAACTCAACCAGGATCAATTATGAGCATCTTGCTTCCGCCCTTCTTATTCAACATCAGTTTTGTAGCCTGTGAGTAAGCTATAAATTGCAAAATGATCCGAAGGACAATATTAATAAAATTATGAAAACCAATTAATTTCAATAATGTCCTTTTCACTAACAAACTGTCAATAAAATAGGGAATAATGAAACTCCCATAATCGTCTATTAAGTCTAGCAGTTTGTTTAGTAAAAGGGTGAGCTGCTCTTGTTCTTCCTTGCTCTCTCCTTTTTCTTCTTCTTCTTTTGCTTCACGAGCAGAGACTTTCATAGCTTCTTCAAAATCGATGTCCATTGTGAACTGTTCTTCATCCTCATGCTCTTTTGAAGATTCAACATCATCAACTCTTATGAATGGTATTCTCAGTAGGTAAGGTAGAGGATGAACATAGGGAGGGTCCTCATTCTTTTCTTCATTCTTTTTCTGCTTCTCTTGATCTTCTACAAAGTGGGTTTCAGCTAGTCTATCTGTTAGTTCTCCTAACTCTTTCCCACTCCTAAGTGTGATAGCCTTAACTTGCTCTCTTGGATATACTTCTGTGTTGCTTAAAGCACTTTTTGTAGGTAATATATTGGTGAGCTGTTCCACTTGAATCTCTAGGCTGAGAATAGAAGAGGCATGAGTCCTTGTTACTTGGTCAATTTGCTCTTCTAACCTCTTCTGGGCTCATACATACTTATGAGCTTGTCCATGATCTTATCCAGTTTGGAATTATAGTATTGTATTTATCCTGTTGATATCCATGTGACCCTTGATTTCTAAACTGAATCTCAGTATTAGTAGACCAATGAAAATTTAGGTGGTTATGCCACCCAAAATGGTATGTGCTGGAACAAGGATTGCTATCTCCCTACTAACTTATGCTCCATTAAAGTTAAGTTGCTCCACATTGTTGTTTTCCTTTAAGAAGTAATCAGTTGCGATATAGCTTTCTTGTCTACATGACTCATATTCGTGCTGCATTGCTGTGACTGGAGAGGAAGAGGTGGCTTTTAGGCAGTTCAATTGCTTGGTTAGGTTGTCAATCTCAGCCTACAATGTTGCCATTGAATTTGCAGCAATAATCATTTCTCTTGGGTCCCAAAAGGTTGACTGCTTTCTACTTCATTCAGATGTCCAAAGACAATTAATGTATGCCATCTCTTCCAATAGATCGTGTGCTGCTTCAACTATTTTCCTCATGAATGATCCTCCAGCAACTACATCTATGGTGCTCCTTGTGGGTGGATTAACTCCAGTGTAGAAGGTTTGCAATAGGAATTCATTGGGTAGGTTATGATGAGGATAGCTCCTTTGCAACTCCTTATACCGCTCCCACGCTTCATATAAAGACTCCCCATCATTTTTCTAGAAATTAACAATTTCCTTCATTAGTCTTGTTGTCTTATTTAGAGGGAAATACTTATCTAAAAAAACTCGCATCAACTGCTCCCAAGTTATAATGTTGGCTGGGTGGAGAGAATTCCACCAGGCTTTGGCCTGATCCTTAAGTGTAAAGGGGAAAAGCCTATTCTAACCGTATCTACCGACATCCCAATATATCAGAAGGTATTGCAAATTTCTAAGAAATTATCTAAATGAGTATTGGGATTCTCATTGGCTAATCCGTAGAATTGCACGTTGGTTCGCAGCATGTTTAGCAGTGATAGTTTGATCTCAAACATATTCAAATACACCGGTGGTCCCATAATCCCTTGACGATAGGCATTGAGTTGTGGCCTCATAAAGTCCATAAGGGTCCGTCGCTCTCCATGATGTATTTCCTCCACCATCGTTCTTTCCATATCTTTTTAGTGTTCAACTCTTAGGATTCCCATTGTTGTCTAGTGATATCCAAGTTGATGTGTCTCTACTTTATACCGGGTTTTTAAAAAACCCAAAAGATAGTGAAAAAGCCTTAGACTAAATAACTAAACTAATCATCTCCCCGATAATGGCGCCAAAAACTTGATCGGGGTATTTGATGTTATGAAAAAGTTTTAATATTTATAACCTTGATATTTCCATAAGCGCACAAGTCATTCGCGTAGTACCTAAGATATCATTCCCACAAGGAGGGTTAATCTAGTCCTAAAATCTAAAGTTGGGGACTATTAAATAAATATTAACTAACAATGAATTTTAACACGAGGACTAACTAAATCAAATAACCAAAATAATAATTGACAATTAACACTTAACTAGAAACAATCAAGATGAAAATTAAGAATTTTAAATAACAATTAATGGAAATTGATCAATTTGTTGAACAATGATCACACACCCTCAAATTCAACCTAATGAATTTACCGAAAGAGAGAAAGAGAAAATTATCTATACTCAATGTCAATCTAACCGATTATGATTTATTGAATTAACGGTTCTAGATGATCCTAGGGTCAATTACTCTCTCTCAAGTTATAATTGAACCCTAAAGCATAAACCCTAATCAAATTATGGGAAGTTGCAATCTCTCAATTAACAACCTATCCAAAACCTATCAGTTCTTAAGTTCTCTAATAAACAATTGGAAACCTAAATGTGATCTCTCAACATTAGATTTACCAATTTGATTTAATTCTGAATCTATTAATTTACCTAACTCTCATTAGCCCAAATTAATCATTTTCTCTCGATTCACCCTCTCAGTTTATTATCGAGATATGAAGTGAAGAATCAAATCACAATTGATTCAATAAACACATAAAACAATCAGATTTCATTAAATCAAAAATAATAATCTAAAGGTGAGTATCAAACATCAATCACAATGAAATTCTATCGTCAAACTATATATCCAAATTCTATAATCAAATAAAACTGAAATACATAAGAAACATAACTCGATTGGATGAAGGGAGGCCATGACTACAGAAAGCTTCTTATTCCGGGAAGCACATCGTGTCTGTGTCGTCTTCCTCTTCTCTCTTCCTTTGTCTCTTTCTCGATCTCTCAAGGTTCTCTCTTTTAGGGTTTTGTTTTGTGGTGGCTGATCAAAGCTCTTCAATGAATTTTATGTTCTATTTATACCTTGGAAGCCTTAGGGTTGATTCGGGGTCGAAATGGCCTAAAAGGTTTTGCAAAACTTTACGTTTTCAGGTGCTTTCATGTCTGCCTGACGCAGGCCACAATTATGGCCTTGCCTGCCACGATTATGGCCAGCGCCTACCCTCTTTGTCGCGATCGTGGCCTAAAGTGCACGATCGTGGCCTGGGTTTTGTTGTCTCACCTCTTTCTATGCCATGATTGTGGGCCGTGGTTTTGACCCGAAACTCTTCGAAACTTCTCCGTTCTTCATCGTTTACCATGAAACACTAACAAACACATCAAGGTACCTCAAAAACATAAGCTCAAAGACTCATACTAACCCATAAAAAACACTTAAACACATAAACTAACATAATTAAAACCTAAACATACACTCAACACTCAAATTAACACTGAATACATCACAAATTAAACCCTAAAATATAATGCAAATCACAACTATCATTAACTTCGCAGTCAACATACACAATATACTACACAATTCAATTTAATCCAACACAATTCAATAAGAACCAACAATTCAACATACAAAATTACTAAACGACACAAAGTAATAAATATACAATTCAATATTCAATTAATAATAAATGTTATGAATAAATCATCAACATTTCCACCATTCCAAAATTCCATAATTCACAACTTCATAATTCCATAAAAATTGTTCCAATTTTTTGCAACCTTCACTAAGCTAAATCCTCTGTAGAATTCTAGAGCTGTAAGTCAGCAGTTGGGTAGGTCAAGTCAGAATAGGTTTGAATCTGGATTTATCAAAGTGAAAATCTTAATATGATGATTATGATCTGTCTAGGCAAGTTGTGGACCAGCGACTATTATGGAGTTGTGGACCAGCGGTGTTTAGAGAGAGTAGCAATAATTGTGGAGGCTTGTGCAATTGGGCTTGGACGATGGGCACGTAGGTGACGTACGGAAGAGAAGATCGCGAAGTAGTGATTGGTAACAACAACACGTGAGGCGGTGAGGGAGAGACAATGGTGGTTGGAACTGGACTGGGAGTTGTGAGATGCCACAGACAGATAGGAGAGCGAGAGGAAAAAACCAAAAATGTGAGATAAGTTAGGTGGTGTGGTGTTTAGTTAAATTTTGTTTTTGAAAAAAGATCCTTCAATTTTATTAAGTTTAAGATAAGGGTACCAAGGAGGTAAGTTTCATACCGTTTTTCGGTTAGTACTATATGAAACACTTAACACTGTTATACAGTCTTTAAAATAAATCCTTTTTTTATTTAGAATAGCTAATCCATTTTAGTGCTTTATTAAAGAGTTTGTAGTTTATTACTATTCTAGGCATTCCTTTTTCTTCTTTATAGTTTTTTGTTGATATAGAAGGTTGTGTAACTCTAAAGAGACATAGGTGGAGAGATTAATCTTTTCTTTAATAACTCATTGATTTCTTGTTTGCAAAATTCTTCTAATTCTTTATTGAATTGTATTGGTCTAGATTTAGTTGAGTTTATTTTTATTAATTTTTTCATTTGTTAAATCTATAATATGTTATTTTCTATTTTAGAAGGCATTAGGTAAATAAGATATTTTTTCAATAATTTCTCATAAATTTTTAATTTTTTAATCTTTTCATCTTGTAATTGTTATACTATTCTCTTAATTACAATATCTTTGTTTAAATATGTTAGTTATTTTTTTTTGCATTTATTGTGTTATCTTCATAAATAGAACAAGCTTCGATAAGATTTATATATCTAGTTTTTGATGTTTCTATAAATGGAAAACATATTTTTGTTATTATTTTTATTAAGTTACTATCGTGGTTTACTAATATGGGGTGATTAGCTTTATGAAGGATGTTCTTAAAATAACCATATGGTATATATCTTCTATTATAACAAAGGATATTTTGACAAAGAATTCAATTTGCCATATGTATACGTCAGTTTTGGGCTAAAAGGACAAATTGGGGCTTAATATTTTTGAGTTTGATCAGTTTGGGACTTAAACTTAAAACCTACTCAATAAAGGGCTAAAATTTCACGAGTCTGCTCAATTAAAGACTTTTTTAGATGAAAATTAAGATGTGTTTACACGCACCGTTACAATGTACAAAGTGGCACTGTTACTATTGTTTTAAATGCCAAGTTTAAAAGAGTAAAAACTTATATGGTGTTTTAAGTTTTAACCTTAGGTGTTAGTAAATTTGGTAAAGTAAAAAGAGAAACTCATTATGTAAAAGTTACAGAAAACCCAAAATTTTCCACCGCCTTCCCTCTTAGATGCATCTTCACCATCGGCCAATCCGCACTCCAATCTTCGTGAAAGGGTTGTCATGCATCAAAACCATCTCTCGATCTGTGCTTCTTCCTTCATTGAACTAATGTCTTACCTGGTTGACGCATCTTCAACATCGTCCGATCTGCGTTCTGGCCATCTTGGAAGGGATTGGCTTGCCTAGTTCACACATCATCTCTTGAAACTAAGGTAAGTCCTAGAATTAAGTATTAGCCAGCTTTAAAACTTTTGATTAGAAGAAATATGAGGTTAGGGCAGTAAGAAGTAGAAAGTGCAAAGGTTATAGCAGTCTAAGGAAGATAGTATGAATGAGATGGGCAAAAGCAAACTGGTATTAGTTTCATTGTAACACCCCATTACCTTAGGGTACACACCGGGACGCCCGTAGGTCATTCCGACACATATCCTACGATAAGGGAGCGCTACGTGTACTCACTACAGTACTCCACATGGCATCATATCAATGTGAATGATTAAAGCGATAATTATAAATCACAAGATTTCTAAAACCAAATCCTTCCTCTTTTCATTACTCAAAATCAACAGTTTTATACATCAAATGTACAGTCTGTACATATAAA
>JAOQMS010043293.1:0-12066 GCA_027563885.1 Erythroxylum longipes
TACCGACGGATAGCCTCTTCTGTCGGTAAAATTACCGACGGTACGTAAAAGGTTCGTCGGTGAATTTAGCTACGGCCAAATCACCGACATTTTCTGCGGTCGGTTTTTTCCGTCGGTAATGTTATTTACCGACGATATATTGGTTTTTTCCGTCGGTAATGGCCGTATGTAATTCACTATTTTCTTGTAGTGTAAAAAAGGTGATGGAAGAGTGATGATTTGTTGATAATTGATAAGTTGTTGTTGACGAGATGATATACTAATTTTTTGTTTTAATGCTTAAAACACATGAATTTTCGAGTAGTTGTTACATGGATGAACTAGATTGAATTTGAGGTTAAAGACAGGGTTAATATGGTTTCTTGAAATGAGGTAAATTAGTATGATATTTTATAAGTAAAATGAAGGTGTTAGAGAAATAGAAAGTATGCAGAAAATTGATGATGATAGAGTATATGAATATGTCTTGTTTTTGTGGTTAAGATTAATGCCTTGTATAATTTGTTTTGGTGAATGTTTAAATTTGTCAGTAAGGTAAGAATAAAGAGGTTATGAACTTGAAATGATGGATTCTGACAATGAATGATTTGATGTTTAGGAATGAGACATAGTATGGAAGGAGATTGGATTTTCATGAATGATGAGATTAAGTTTGAAATGGTAAGTTAAATGAGTAGAAGTTAATAGTTTAATGCAATCAAATTGGTATTTGAATTAGTATGGATTGATGTTGAATTGGAGGTAGGAATGAAGAGGAAATAATGAGGATATAATTTAGAAAGGATATACTAAGCAAAAGAGATGAATTAGGATGAAATTGATGATGAGGAGTGTTGGAAATACGTTAGATGTAATGTTTCTACTGAACATGCATCTGTAATTTAGACATATCTTGATCTGTGGACATCTAAATGGGATGATTTTAATGTTGGATGAAATTAGAGACATATGGATACAATTTGTGTGAGAAAGTGAATTTTAATTCTGTCCCTAAGAGTCCTGAATTTTGACTTGAAGTTAAGGATTGGGTGTTGTCTCTGTTTTTGAACAGTTTTTAGTATTTTATGTATAACTTTCTAAATATTGAACCAACTTATATGAAATTAGGTTCGTTAGAAACTTAATATATAGAGGAATACTGTTTTAGAAGAACTCATTGCTTAAAAACCTCAGTATCAATGTCAAAATGGCCATGTAAAATTGACCAAAAAGCTGTCTTGAGAAAAACCTGGAAAAAGAATGACCTGGAGATTTCAAGGTTCTAGGGCCATGATTGTGGCCTAACAAATGTGGTTCTATCACTATCGTGGTGGGGACTGCATGATCGTGGCCAAACCTAATGAGGAGAAGAGTCATCTTTTGAGTGAATTATGAACCTATTAATGTTAGGGTGTTCCCATATGAGGTATTTAGGCCTAAATGAGATCTTGAATGAACTTAGTTGATGATGAATGAGGTGATTAAAATAAGTAAAGAATATTTGAAATTAAAGAACGATTAAGAGGTGTTATTAGTTGATTTGGAAATGTGAATTAAGAAAAGATAACCGGGATTGTCATTGAACATGCATTGTACATAAACCATGTATACTTATGTGCATAAATGAGTACTTATGTAATTTTACAAAGTTGTAATGTGTGTAAATGTGTATGCTTGCATGATATAGAAGAGCAAATAGATCGAGCGCTTCTAGACGTTTCTGGGACTTCAAGGCAGTAAGCTATTTTTTCGGGACTTCAAGGCAGTAAGCTATTTGGAGCAAACTGTGAGTAACCTAGACGGTCTCACTTAATTAATTTTTTGTTTTATATTATGTTTGAATTATCGAACAAATGTGATTTGATTGTGTTGATTCCAGACAATGAAGGTCTGATGATTCTGATGAATGAATTTGATATTGAAGTGCTACTTGTATGTGAATGTGAAGAACCAAATGCTTCTTGACATGATTGATTGATTATGAGAGATGCATTCCATACATGAATGCATGATCAGATAACGAGAGTTGTGACCTGAGTAGCCACCGAAAATGAGCTTAAAGCTCCAAATGTGATTAAGAGCCAAAGGCTCACTATGTAAAATGAGCCCTGTATCTCCAACAGGTAAGGGACAATATAAATGAGCCTGATATCCACAATGGATACGAGATAGTTTAGGCACTCGATCACAGCAACGTAATAATAGGAAAATAGTCACATGAGCATTGTATATGCATTTTTATATGTATGTTTGAACGATTAAATTATATTGTTGCCTTGTGCTGAATGAGAATATGAATGTGATACTTTATGTATATGCAAAGATGTGAATTATCCGTTACGTGTATTGATGCGTTGCATGAATTTAGTGAACCATCGATGATGGTTACCCCATATGATTTCGCAAAACTCACTTAAAATTGTACGGTATCATTTTAGGACTGAGAGACGACATTAGTTACTGAGAGACTGTTCAAGAAGCATATTTCTTGTACTTTTGTGAAAAAGATATGGCTCAAAGGTCGGTCAGCTAAGATTAAGGGATTTAGTTAATCATTTTGTAAATTCCTCTAGTATGTAGCATACTTTGTAGACAGAGCTGTAGACTCTGATAGGTTTTTGATAATGTACATTGATGGATGATGATGTAATGCTACAATGTACATATTGTTTATGGAATGAATGAGGAAATTTTGGGTTTTAGTATTTGTGATTCTTATGTTTTAATTTATGATGCCATGCGAGTTAAGTGAAAGTGATATAGTTGGTGCACCACTTCTGTTGGGCAGGTGCTCGGAAGTCCGAAGGGACGTATCGACATATGTAAGATGGGAGCAGGGTGCCACAGAGAAGGTCCGCCCAGCAAACGTTAAGTCAAATGGACATTTTTGGGTCAATTTTCATATTTCTAACTCCTACAAGTTACCTATGACCCCTCTTATACATATCTATCATTTCCAGATTTCTAAATCCTACAAGTTACCTATGACTCCTCTTATGCATATCTATCATTTCTAACTTATTTTCCTCATCATTTTCCCTTCATTATTACTTTCGTTTTAGCTCAATATCATTTACATCCAAATCATAATCTATGTTTTGTCATCAATCCAAAAACATAACATTCAAACTTATGCACATTCATCATAATTTCTGCACATGTTCAACTCCTTATTTTCATTTCATCTCTAACTTATCACACTAATTTTTCCTATTTTAAGATACCATAGTACTCTTTTTCTGTTAAATCAAGTTATAAAAGGGCTATAAAGTGTCCAGCATGCACCTTGTGTAGCATCACCAACTTGTAAAAATCTTACCTTTCAATTCTGATCTCCAAAAATTACCCACTTTATATCATTGGAAAGCTAAGAGGATAAACTACAACTTCCAAGAAGACAACCTTGTCCAAATCAGCATAAATTAATATAGTTTTTCCTTTAAAGTTAGAAAATAGATTTTACCCCTATGAATGCTTGAAAATGTAGTGTGAAAACTTGGAAAGTCATGAGCAAAACATAAATATATTTCATTAACATCAAAAGAAAAGAGTTTTACAAAGCTTTAATGGGCATTTCAAGACCCAAATACATCGTTGGTTTCATAATCCAAAAATACAAAATATACATGAACGAGTTTTACTTGAAATGTGGCTAAAGCCTTGAGTTTTCCTATACCAATTTAAATACAAAAAAAATGCAGACTTGGAGTGATGCCTTGACTCTCTATCACTCGATCTCTTGCTCTTCACCTAGTGATGGGAAAGAATGGGGGGTGAGCTTAAAAGCTCACGGGTAACAAGTTTAAAGTGGGGAAACAAGCAAAACCATTGAAAAAATTCATTACCATAGTAAACTACATTGAATCCATAAAACACGTATTTCTCAAATTCTCAAGCTTGTTGAACAATTCATAAACAACATAAGTCATGTATTCATCAAACTTGTCAACAAATCATAAACAACTTAAGTCATGTATTCATCAAACTTGTCAACAAATCATAAACAACTTAAGTGCTCATAATGGTTTAGGTAGTCCATATACATGAGGGAGTTCTTGCGAAGCTCTGATAAATATGAGGGAGTTCTTGTGAATCTTTAATAAACATGACGGAGTTCTTACAAATCTCCAGTAAACATGAGGGAGCTCTTACGAATCAACAATAAACATGAGGGAGTCCATGATGGAACTCCATGCTACTAGCTAGCAGGCGGGAGAAGCCTTTAACATAGTCAACGTGCACGGGACATAACATGATGGACCACCACAAACCCACACAACACATGAATTTCATAACTTGTAAACATATTGCACAAAAGGAAAATTTCAGAATTATGATTTCCATAAGCAAGATATATTTTAAATACAATTTCCATCATCATTTCATAAATCATCAACAAGATTCATGTACCAAACATGTAGCAATCACTTAAATCATTTAAGAAGCAATAAATGCAACATTTATAAAGCAATTAAAATCATTTACCTCTATTGATTTGGAAAAATACTTATGGCTCATTAACTTAACTATAAACATGTAACCTACCTAGATTCTTTGCTTAAAAACTTGCTTAAGAATGCCCCTCCTCTTGCTCCTCTTGATTCCTTTTAACATTGGCAAAAGTATAATTCAATAGGAATACAAATTGAGAACCCAAAGGGCATATTCACTAAAAATTGATTCTAGAATACTTAAACCCATGTATTTCCTAAGCTTCATGAACCAAAACCCTTCAAAAAATCCAAAGGATTAAAAATGGACTTACCTTGAATCTTCACCAAACAAAGAGATTTTTGGTTTAAATGGAAGCTCTTCTCTTCCTCTTTCTTTTTCTCTTCTTGAATAATCTCAAAATCACTCTTAAAAACTAAGAAAAGATGAAACCTAAGCTTTGTCTTCTTTCGTTTCTCTCATGGTCGAAACCCTCTTCCCTTTTCTCTCTTTTTTGTTTTTCTCTCCTTCTCTCCCTTCATTCACGTTTTTCTTCCTCTAATGAACAAGACAACATTTTTTCTCTTCCAATTCTACGCTTAATGAGTTGCTAAATGTCCACTTTACCCTTCTTTTAATGCTTTATAGCTTTTATACTTAAGTGACATGCCACAATTGCCCTCAATACATTCCTACTGCTTTAATTTAACTAACCAGTGTAATAAAATCCTACTAACACTGTAATAATTAATTAAACTCCAATAATTATTCTATCATGACCTCATAATTTATTTAAATCATGTTTAACTTAATAAAAAAACTTAGGGGCCAACACTCAAGTCAGAACACATATATCACAAGTATAAACCAAATTCACAATATACCTCATATCTCAACACTACATTATAACCTTCAGACATTTCATATATTTATCCAAATTCATAATATGCCTCATATCTCAACACTACATTATAACCTTCAAAAATTTCATATATTTATTTTGGAATAATCCAATCATTTATCTCAATCATTTATATCATCAACATGTACACAAGCATTACACGTCTCTATATGAACAAAATACTGAAATACTTCGCAATCTTTCACATGATACATGTAAATATATATAGATATATAAATGCAAATGCACATGTGACTCCATTCATTTTTACTTTTTTGTGACCGAGCGCCTAGTTACTGTTCTGTATCCATTGTGGATACTGGGCTCATTTCATTTACTGTCCTGTACCCATTGTAGATACCGGGCTCATTAATAACTGAGTCTGTGGCTTTTTGTGAACATTTTTTAGCTTTAAACTCTTTTTCAAACTGGTCACTCCAATCATAACTCCTTTATCTAATCATGCATAACAATGTGATGGAATGCATCAATTCACATAGTATACTATCAATAACTTTCATTGAATGTGCACAGTCATTTATCACATTCATCGAAATTGAATCCAACATTCAACTTTTAGTTGAGTATACATTTTTCATATTCACATTCAAATAGAAAGCACTTTTAATTCAATCCTGAATATCAAACTCCTCGGACCATCAATGTTCAGAATTATCACAATCATATCAATAACAGTTTAATAACAGATATTTAAATAGAAAAAATTAATCATAGTGAGAAACATCTAAGTTAACTTATGGTATGCTCTAGATAAGCTATTGCCTTAGTGACCCAGCAATGTCTGGATGTTGACGTTCAATTTGTGCCTTTTTAGTCATGCAATACACACATATTTTACACATTACTAAGTTGATCAATCATATAAATATTCAATCATGCACATATATACGTATCATATTCAATGCATGCTTAATTAACTTTCCCAGTATGTATCCTTAAATAACAAATCTTAACTATTCATACATTATAGCTTGGATATAACTAGTTTGCAATTAGATCTATACCTTAAGTATACTTGATTATTCTAAATTCATCAACCATACATTTACCAATCCTTTTCTAGCATTATATAATCACACAATATCCCAATTATCATTCATTCATTCCTAATGCATTATTCATATCCTTTGGATTACATTTGTATTCATAAGAACATTTTTATTCCTTTAAGAACTTAAAATTTACAGATTTAGATACATTGATATCAAACAATCTTTTCCTTAAGTTAAAACATCAATTTAACAAGCCTCAATCAAGTCCAAATGCACCAAGTAAAGTAACTTATCTTTAGTTATTTCAATAATCACACAAAAACATAATTTTCTTCATTTTAAGGCATTGACCACGATTGTGGGATAAGTGAACCAAAGGTCCATGATCCATTTCCTTTAATTTTTTTTCCAGATTTTAACATCTTTATACCAAATTCAAAACATCTTCTTAATAGTCCATTAATTATACCTCAATTATACCTTAATTATACTCCAATTTCATCACCAATTTCATTACAAATTCCAACTCAAAATTATTCGATTGGTAGCTCATAAACTATTATCTTTCATGCATCAAAACAAAACAGAAACTATCATTTACTTTCATACATGTAGTCCTAGTTCTTTCCCATTCAAGAACACTACACTAGCACCTTTCTTTAACATAAATTCACCTTCATTTTACTTCAAAATCCCAACCTAATTCACCTATATAACAACTAATAGCATACATCAATAACAAAGCATAAAAGTATCCAAGTTCATCGAACATATTCTAGCACACTTTATCATTAACATCATATACAATCTATCCTAATTCAATCATCATAATCTTTCTATTAAAACATGCCATAAAGATCAGATTTCTATTTACTTGTTAAGCTTAAATTCCACCTCAATACCTCAAGTTAATCTGGCCCTCCAAGCTTGAAAGATCATCACAAATTGAAGGTGAAAATAAGTTAGTTTTCGGTAAGGATAAAGAATAACAATAATCTGGTTCTTTAGCTATCTTGTGAAGGGTAAAAGTATTGATTTGGTGTGGAAATTTAGCAAGATTAAACCAAAATACAGAGATGTGAGATAGAAGCAAATTTCGGTGGAGAAAAGAGAAGAAGATGGTGAATGTTCCAACAGAAACTTTGCTACAGTAGCTTAATTGAACTAGGTCTAATGTGTCACCATATTACCTTGACATATTTCATTAGGCATGTAAGCCATTTATCTCCTCCATAAGCTGCCAAAAATCACCTAGTTACTAGTCCACTTGTCACTCAATCATGCTACCATTTGTCAATTAATTACCTATGCCAAATGTCACTCATTTATCTATGCCATTTGTCACTTATTTCATAGGCTTAATCATCCTAATTTTTCATATGTCAATTTGTCTTGCCACTTGGCATTTTTCCTAGTCCAAATATACATATTAATTCATCAATCTCCCAATTGTAACAAAGAAATTCCAAATTACTAATTATAATCCATCAAACCAAATTCAAGACATAAACAATACACAATAATCATTTTAAATCTTTCATACCCCGGAATATGTCAATTGAGTGCATATACTATCCTTGCAATATGTACAAAATCATAATTCATGTGTTTATGCTAATGATATGCATATGAATGAAATGCATTTCATGAATTCTCAATGATATTACTCATATGTAATAATCTAAGGTTCTAACCTTTAGTATGGAAAACGGGCTATTACGATTCTCCCCTCCTTAGGAAATTTTGTCCTCTAAATTCTTACCTGATTGATTAAACAGATGGGGGCATTGTTTCTTTATGTTCTCCCTAGTTTCTCTTGTAGCTTCTTCTCTCAAATGATTCCTCCAAAGGAATTTAACTACTGGAATCATTCGATTTCTCAATTGTTTAGTCTAATAACCCACTATTTTAATTGGTTCCTCAACATAACTCAAGTTAGTTGCAACTTTAACCTCCTGAGCCAACAACACATGTGTGGGATTTGACCCATATCTCCTGAGCATACTAACATGAAATACATTATGGATCTGAGCCATTTCTGCTTGTAATGCTAACTTGTAAGCCAATGGTCCTATTATCTCAGTAATCTTATATGGACCAATGTATCTAGGGCTTAACTTACCCTTTTTAACAAACCTTAGCAATCCTTGCCAAGGTGATACTTTTAAAAACACTTTATCTCCCACCTGGTACTCCATATCTCTCTAGTGCTGATCTGTATAACTTTTCTACCTATCTTGAGCTGCCTTAATTCTACTACGAATCAGTTTAACTTTATCAATATTATCTAGAATCAACTCTAGGCCTTCAACAATTCTTAGACCCTCTTCATCCCAATATAAAGACAAACGATGCTTTCTGCCATATAATGCTTCATATGGACCCTAACAATACTACTGTGATATAGTGATTGTTGTACGCAAATTCAATGAGAGCTACATATTGATCCCATTCTCCTTAAAACTTCAAAACACAAGCTCTGAGCATATCCTTAACAGTTTTAATAGTTATTTCACTTTGTTCGTCTGTCTGAGGATGAAATGTTATACTGAAGTTTAACTTTATACCCAAAGTTGTTTGTAAACTACCCCAAATCTAGAAGTAATGCTTTATATGGAGCCATACAAATACTACTGTGATAGTGATTGTTGTATGAAAATTCAATGAGAGCTACATATTGATCCTATGCTCCTTGGAACTTCAAAACACAAGCTCTGAGCATATCCTCAACAGTCTTAATAATTCTTTCACTCTGTTCGTTTGTCTGAGGATGAAATGTTGTAATGAAGTTTAACTTTATACCCAAAGTTGTTTATAAACTACCCTAAAATCTAAAAGTAAATCTAGGGTTCCGGTCTGATACAATGGACACGTGAACTCCATGTATTCTCACTACCTCATTAACATACTTCTGGGCTAACTGATCTAGTGTATTATTCTCTCTCACAGGTAAGAAATGGGCTTATTTGGTCAATCAGTCAACAATGACCCATATGGCATCATATTGCCTCGGAGTTTTCGGCAAACCCATAATGAAATCCATAGTGATCCTCTCCCATTTCCACTCTGGAATAGGTAACGGCTGTAACCTTCCAACTGGAGCTTGATGCTCTACCTTAATTTACTGGCATGTCAAGCATTTGGCAACATATTTCGCCACTTGTTTCTTCATCCTTAGCCACCAAAAATGTTATTTTAGAGTACTGTACATCTTGATAGTACTAGGATGTATAACATAGGCAGCTATATGGGCTTCTTCCAAAATTTATTTCCTAAAATCATCCACATCAGGTACACATAATCTCTGCTTCAACCACAATGTATCATTTCTCAACTCAAACTCAAAATTCGAGTTTTGTTTCAACTTCTCAATAATCTTCACCATTTCTGGGTCTTTGCTTTGAGCTTTCCTGATCCTTTCAAGCAATACTGGTCTAAACCTCAACGTAGCCAACAATGCTTCATTCTTCCCCAAATTTAGCTCACATTCAATGCTTTCAATTGTACTAGGTTTGTGTTACATTGCTATTAGATTTCCCACTTAATGCATCAACCCCAACATTAGCTTTACCAGGATGGTATTCAATCGTGCAATCATAATTGTTAAGCAGTTCGATCCATCGCCTTTGTCTCATATTCAGTTCTTTCTGACTCAATAAATATTTCAAACTTCTATTATTTGTAAATTTTTGAAATGTTTCACCATACAGATAATGTCTCCAAATCTTCAAAGCAAACACCACTGCAATAAGTTCTAAATCATGAACTAAATAGTTGAACTCATGAGACATTAATTATCTTGATGCATATACAATCACTTTACCATATTGCATCAAAACATGTCTTAAACCCTAGTGTAAAGCATCACTATTTACTACATATCCTCCAGATCCTAATAGAATAGCTAACATCGGTGCTATAGTTAATAGATGCTTAATTCCTTAAAGCTCCTTTGGCATTCATCACTCCACCTGAAAGGTACATTCTTCCTCAGAAGCTTTATCAATGGGGTTGATATCAATGAAAATCTCTTAACAAACGTTCTGTAGTATCCTGTTAATATAAGAAAACTCCAAATCTCTGACACATTTCTCAGTGCTTCCCACTTCATCACTGCCTCAACTTTTTTTGGGTCTACCTGTACGCCATGTCCAGATACTATATGACCTAAGAACACCACTTGGTTAATCCGAAATTCACACTTACTGAACTTGATATATAATTGCTTCTCTCTCATTATTTGTAAAACTAAACTCAAACGCTCAAAATGTTTCTCTCTACTCTTCGAATACACCAAAATATCATTTACGAATACAATTACAAAATGATCTAAGTAAGGTTGGAACACTTTATTCATCAATACCATAAAAGCTGCTGGAGCATTTGTCAATCCAAAAGGCATCACCAAAAACTTAAAGTGCCTATATTTAGTCCTGAATGCACTCTTTGGCACATCAGCTTCTGCTTTTTTCAACTGATAGTACCCTGATCTCAAATCCAATTTAGTAAACACCTGAGCTCCCTGTAACTGATCAAGTAAATCATCTATTCTTAGTAAAGGATACTTGTTCTTCACTATCACCCGATTCAACTGCCTATAATCAATACATAATCTCAATGTCCCATCCTTCTTCCTCATAAACAAAAATGGAGCTCCCCAAGGTGGCACTCTAGGTTTGATAAAATCCTTATCCAATAACTCCTGCAACTGGGTCTTAAATTCCTTAAGTTCCATAAGTGTGATACTATAGGGAGGAATAAATATAGGAGCAGTACTTGGAACAATGTCTATAGTAAACTCCGTTTACCTATTTAGGGGTAATCTCGATAATTCAGTAAGGAACACATCTAGGAAATTCCTAACAATAGTAATATCCTGTACTGTCTGCTCAACTCAGGTATTAGTCACATAGGCTAGATAAGCCTCACATCCATCTCGAATCAATCTTAAAGCACTCATTGAGGAAATCAATCTGGCTGGCACTGCTTGACTAACACCTCGAAATATTACTCTTGGTTGATTAGGAGATTCAATAATCACCTCCTTAGTGTAGCAATTCATCATAGCCCTATGGGTAGTAAGCTAATCCATACCTAAAATAAGGTCTATCTCTTTCAACTGCAATACTATCAGATCAGCTTTCAACTCTGCCTGATCAACCTGAATCATACACCCTTTATATACTTCTCCAATCACTGTAGTACTACCTATCGGTGTACTCACTTCTAAGCCACATTTCAACATTTATCTCTCACATCGCAGTTTAAATGCCAGATGTGGTGTGATAAATGAATATGTAGATACTGGATCTAACAATGCAAATGCTTCAAATTGAAAGACATGTAATGTTAGTAGTGTGCCCTAGGCCAATAGTCATATGTGACTTTTGTACTGACATTCTGACTTATTAATAATATATTATGTGGTATTATTTTATATGCATGTATAGTGTTTATGTAATGTGATTTACATTCCATGAATAGTATTAGGCTTATGGCATCAAGTATGTGACTTGATAGTAAAACCATAAGCATTATAATACTATTCTAAACTGTCTCTAATCAATCATTATTGGTGGAACAATAATGAATTAAGGCTAGTATGTGTTCTGATTGATGATCACGTTTTACTGATCATAGGTATGAGTTATCAAATCAAATACACAGATATATGTTAGAGAACATATATTGGACTGACCCACAGAGAGAACACTACATGGTTTCATGTCATTAGTGATTCTC
>JAOQMS010043294.1:0-12066 GCA_027563885.1 Erythroxylum longipes
TTAAATTTATATGACTAATAATATATTTTTAATTATTTATACAACAATTAATAATTTATTAAATCAATGGGCTTTTTAGTCATTTTATCTCTTTTCAGCAGCCACAACCGCACTTGTCAAATACTTATTTTTACGTTCCAGCAGTTACTAAAACAGCAATCCCAAACACATAAGTACTTATTGAGAATAAGTACTTATCATTTCAGCAGGTTGAGTTCAGCAGGTTACCAACCGCTACCACTCTCCCAAACTAAGCCTTAGACACAACTTTGTTTAAGAAATTAAATTGTGAAATGCAAATAATCTAAAAAATTAAATTAAAACTAAAAGAGACTAATGTAAGCAATGGACAATACCGTAATTGCAGAAAATCTAAATTTAAGAATCTAAATGCTAGAGATTACTTTTTCCTTAATTTTTCCCGCCTATTTTCTCTCTCAAGGTGTAATTATTTTACCCTAATCGAATTAACAAGAATCGATTGAACTATCTCTTAACCTACCCAATGACTCTACCGATTCAACTAGTTATTAAGCTATCCTATGGGTGATCAATTGACTAATCAAGATCTCTCTTATAATTATTCAATTGACATAATGATTGCTAGTTTATAGTTCGCCAACTCTCATTGTACAATCCTACATGAATCTCATCTCACTCACTCTCTCAATTTGTTGCAAAATAACAAATAAGAACAACAATCATCAGAGACACTTCATTCAATCAAATAAAATATTATTTTTGACAAAATAATTCAAAAGTAATCCCTAATATGAAATTAACCTAACATGGTCTCCATAACATCGTCAACAATCAAATAAATCATTTTTACAAAGAAAGGAAGAAATCAAAGTGACAGAAAATTGAATATAAGATTCCTCTTCTTTGCCAAAATCTGGAATTTTGGTGTTGATGTGCTATTTTGCCCAATATTAACGATGATCCTTGTCTTCAATCCTTCCTCGATGCTCCAAACATGTGTTCTTTACCCAAGGATGGTGTTTCTACAGGTGGGTGTTGTCTCTCCTGAAGATGAAGGCTTAATGATGTTTTTATAGTCCAAAAATCCTAGGTTTAATAAAGCCTCACAGATTGCCTCAGATTACAATTCCCACTCCTGTAGGAATCTACATGATTCCCATGAGCGTGGGAATTATAAACAGAACCACTCTTCATTTTTTTCATGATTTCCCACATCTGTGGGAATTCACCCGATTCCCACAAACGTGGCGTCCCAGATGAACTCCTATTGTCTTTTCTTCTTTAATCTCTTGTTCATCCTCCAAGTTGCTCCCTTTTATTTCCTACACAAAAGTAATCAATTCTTACCCTCAATTAGCATCAAACACACAAATGAATCCTAAACTAGAACAACAAACAACAATTATGTTAGAAAACACATGCCAATTACCTTAAAAAAAATCCTAATGCACACCTATCAACATCCCCACACTTGAATCTTTGCTTGTCCTCCAGCAAAATAAATACAACCAATCCATTCTACCAATTCATTTTCGCATAGATCAAAACATACAATCCCTCAAATTCAAGCCAACTCAAATATCAAGTTAATGCACATATCATGACTACTTTTTTATTGGTGTACATAAGCAAACTCACAATCGACACAATCACTCAAAGATAAGTAAAGATGCACAAATGAATTTTCCTAACGATTTTCACTCATTTCGCTCAAGTATTTAAGGGTTAGTGTTTCGCTCAAACTTCCTATAGGAAACTACATTACCATAGGCTTGCTAATACGTCAATTATCCTCTATAATGATTGCATGCATAAATAGATCAAAAGGACTTGTTTAGGGTTGTAATGTGGTAACAAAAGAGGGGAATGAGGGTTAAGCACAAGCATAAGTAAAGTAAAAAACTGATAATATGGGATAACTAAATATAACTACGAGACATACAAATATAACTAATATTCTGAACTTATTGATGCTATTCACTTGTTCTTCCTTTTTCTTTTCTTTTCTTTTTTTATTATTCTTTCTTTTTCTTCATACATGGAAGAACTATGAATCAAAACTAGCACTATATACAATGTAGTCCACAGGTAGAATTATACTTAACTTGTCTCGATAAAAATTTTGCACAATCTCAACTAATGTTTTACTTAATACTTTACTAGGCTTGTGAAAAGGGTAGGATATTAGGGGTTAAAGTTTTAAAATTTCAGGTGTTTTTAAGGAACAAAAGGTTAAGGCTCAAAAAGGGGGTAGCAAGGGATAATTAACAGGTAGGTTATTTAAGCCAAGAGTTAACAAAAAAAGGCCTAGAATATCTCTATTAAGCATGCATCCTGTAGACTCAAACCGATTCAAAGCAAGTTCTGAAGGTAGTAACCTATGGAAGTACACTCAACAAAGAAATGAAATGACTATAGATGAAGTCATATGGCTCAATCCTCACTTTAGCTCAATCGAAAACTCATTATGCATCTCTACACTATCTCATTATTCAAATGTCAATTAATGACTAAGCTTATGTAACCAACTACTTTTCATCACTCTATATGGTTCACTTTTTACTCAGGTAGCCTAATCCGAGTTCAAGCATGCATTAAATCTAATTCCAACTACATGATAGAATCTTATAGTAATATTTATCTGAATGACTTAAGTTTAGTTCCATTGCTAACAAAAAGCACATACAAAATGCCTAAACATCACTACAAAAAAAGAACCCCTTCTGCGACATTTTAAAAATGTCGCAGAAGGTGGAAAAATATCGCAGAAGGTAAAATATCGAAGAATAACTTCTGCGACGTTTTTAAAAACGTCACAAAAAATGTCGCAGAATGTGGTGTACGTAAAAGGTTTTTGCGACGTTTCAGAAAAACGTCACAGAAAAAATTAACATTCTGCGACGTTTTTAAAAACGTCACTGAAAGATTGGACTTTTGTCATGGAAAGTCACATTCTGTGATATTTTTGGAAACGTTGCAGAAAATATTCCATGACGTTTTTGAAAACGTCGTAGAAATCATTCCGCGACGTTTATCTTTTAATTATTATTTTTAATTTTTAAAATAATTTTAATTTAATAATTATTTTTAAATAAAATTTTTTTATAGATCTTATTTGTTTAATAACTATTCAATATTATTTATAAACTTTATTTATTTAATTCTTCAATTTTTTAGTATATCATTAATTTTAATAATTATTCATGTATCACGAATTTTATACGTGTAAACAACTTATTATTTAATTGCAATTCGCAAACATGTCATAATACACTAATTAATATAAAAATCTATAAGAAACCGGTTTATTATTTCTAGAAGTAAATTGAGCATGTATACAAAAAACTGAGAATTGTTCTGTATTATTGATGCCATTTTACAAAAGAGAAACTGGTAAACAATCCAATGTATCTGGTAAACAACAAAGCACAAGAACAAATACATGGTGTTAAAACTGTTGTATCTTATGATTCAGCAACAAGATATGGCATATTGTCAAAGCATGCACTCCCATCCACTCAAACACGTATGTCAAGTGCCTGTAGCCATATATATCTACCTGTAGCAGACACCAAGGTAAGAAGGTTTAGCAACTCAGCAAATAAAAAAGGAACATAATAAGAAACACAATTATGATATTCAATGTAAGTTCGATGCAAAAAAGTTTACAAAGATTGTCTTATGTTTTAATGCAACATGTCGAATGTTTATTTGATCTTCCACAAACAGAAAAATTTTAGCTTATTTAACATGGCCATTGAAGCTTTGTTAAATGCAGGGATAATATGGCATACTTTTCTATTATTGCAATTTTCAACTGTTGTTGTATCAAATTGGTGTCAGCAGCATTCTCAGTAAGAATTGTGATTGAGCTACGAAAAATGGGGGAGGAGACCACATCTCAGGATGTACGATGACCAGAAGAAAATATGAAAAGTCATATATAAGAAATGAAAGCTAAGTATGAAAAAACATTCAAAGAGTTGAAGAAAATGATTCTGCAGTTACATATGAATTAGTAATCAGAATCTAAGAATGATAGAAGACGATAAGAGGGTACTTGAGTTTCACCTTACATGGTGGTTATATCATTAATATTCAATTTAGTAAAATGAAGTTGCAACCTTTGATGGTAAAGGTCTTCGTTAAGTTAGGTCGAACACTGGCTGATGTGAAGGTGGGAATGCATTTGGTCAAAGAAGTTTTGTTATGGAATTAGTTGAATTATAGAACCGCTCAGTTGAGGTGAATATCTTATAGCTATGAAATAAAGGTTTGAAGGATCTTTGTTTGGTAATGGTAGAATTGATGAATTAGTTTTTGAAGGGTTCAATTCCAAAATTTGAATACCTTGTGAAGTTGTTTAATCCAAGGAACCTCTAATAAGTGTACGAAAAAGCTAAAAAGTAGGAGTTACTATTTCAATATTCTTATGGAGCTTATATAACCAATTACAGGCATCACCTATCAGGAGGATAAAAGGTATCTCTAGCTCCAAGATTATAGCAAAGGTTATTGAATAAGGATTCACACTAAAATTTTAGCAACTGAATAAATTATATGGTGCAATTTCAACGTAAACATAAAAATGAATATCATAAAATCAAAAAGAATCTAAAGATCCTTGAAGAATACCGGCACTGCAAGAGGTTGGAGGATCTTTCTGCAAATCTTTGAGCTCCTTCAAGATGCGTTTGGAAGCCATCCTCCAAAAAATTTGAAATCCAAATCACCCACGCGTAACGAACAAACAACCTAAAACCAAATTACCAAATACACGCCATAATCAATAAAAGAACGAAAGGGAAGCACACAAGACTAGAGAAACAAACCTAGAATCGCCAATCGATAGAGAGAATAGGAGAAGAAGCCAAAACTTAAGTCACACTTGCGATTAAATAGTGAAAGAGCAACGACGGATGGGAAGAAGGAAGGAGGGAGTGGCTTTTGTTTCTAGAATTTTCCTTTCTCTACCTTCTGCTTCTTTGCGTAAGATCAACGTCCCAACTACTTTTCCCTTTTTTTTACTTTTTGACTTTAATTAAAGTTTGTTGTAAAGGTACTAAAAGCGATGGAGGCAAAGAAACCATTACCGGTTTGTTTGGGATCGTCAAAAGCTATATCTCTACGAAACAAACCCTATCCAAACACAGAGACTGTCCCCAATCAAAGACATTTCTATTAAAATGGCATATATGTGGTCTTTTTCTAGGCAGGGAACTGGCAAAATGGCAGTGGAAGCAGATAGAATAAGCCATTGATTTTATAGATACAGTGCAGCCCCACCATGCGAAAATGATAGCTTTGGAAATAGTAGCTACAATTGAGACTTGTTGAGTTCTAACAATTAGATCTGGACTAGCTCAGCATAAGAAGATATGATAAAAAGATGACAGAATTTGAATCAACCACATTCACAGCAGCCACATATCAATAGCCATCAAACGTTGATTCAAGGATTTGGTTATTCGTTGGGTAATTTCTTCAAACAGGTTCTCAGCATGTTGCTAGTGATTTTCAGAACAATAAAAAAAATTACAAAAGTTTCGAATGATTTGACATTAGAAAAATACAAAACTTGCAAAAAAAAGGAAGAATAGCAAATTTTCGAAAATTTAGACACATAAAGGAAGCAGAAGGATAGGGTCTTATGAGGTTTACATGTTTTGGGATAACTACGCTCTTAGAGTTTGTTTTCTTAAATCTTTTAAACCTTAATAGTTTAGTTTAAAATTTTAATTTTGGTAGCAATTGATTAATTTAGTAAATAACATCTTTGTTGTTTACGAAAACATAAGAAATAACTACACCGTTCTTTTTAAAAGAACAAAACCTTTTCACTGGTAGGCAGAGTACCATTGAACCTCATACAAGAAAAGAACAAAAAAAGGGAAAAGGGCGCAAAGATATTTTCTCATCATTAAGATTCAATCGTCAAATCTAGGATGAACCTTGTTCCCTACGTTATTTACTATTGTACAAGCATTTCTTAAGTTAGCAAAATAAACAAACAGTTGGTGTGCATAATGTTAGATGCATACTTAACAGAAAAATTATGTAGTTTAGAAACCACCTTGAGGCACTAAAGCCTAGCTATCGGACTCATTGGACAAGCTTGATATTAACCTCAAAAAAGCTATTGCACTATGCAATGGCATCAACGATCCCACACAGCTCAGTTGTAGAGGTAATCTATAAACCAAAGTAAAAATTGAACAACCAAAGTAAAAGCACACCCAGTTAAAGTATGATGGAGGAAATGTAACCAAGGAGCAGGTAAAAGCAAAAGGAGTGGGAGGACTGGAGTGAAGAGATGGATTTGTTGTTGAACTTGAGAGCAATGGGCTATAACCGAGACGATAACCAAGAGGTCGACATTCTAGGAGGTCTTTTGTGCTCAGCTACCGTTGGGATGAAGAAGAAAACAAAAAGGATCTGAGGGTAGTTTTCCCCGGTTCACTATCTATTATAACTAAAATAAAAATAAGTAATTTTGAGGAAAGTAAGCTACTGCGACGTTTTCTTCAAGAAAACGTAGCGATTTTTATTCTGCGATGTTTTATTCATAAAATGTCACAGAAAGTGTCACAAATCTGCAACGTTTTATAAAAACATCGCGAAAAATTCAAACTTTTTGTGACGTTTTTAAAACGTCGCGAAAAGTCTGTACAATTCGCAACGTTTTATCAATAAAATGTCACAATTTGTATAAATTTTTTGTAGTGCATGCATCCTATTCAATGCAATATAAAAGAAAAAAATTCAAGTAAGACCTTTTATGTCACCTCCCTACCCTTAAAGATCACATTGTTCTCAATGTGATAGTCAACAACCAAGTAAAAGGGAATGACATCAAACCATACAAAGATGAAAACAAACTAAACTAAATAAATTAAAACAAACGAATGATATTAAAGCAAACAAAAGATACTGAAGTCAAACCAAAATTAAGTAAATTAGAACTAAACGAAAGACATAGCATGTAAACAAAGAATATGAAACCAAATACACATAAAAATAAATGCAATCACACACAAGACATAATAAAATTTAAAATTTTAAAGGGTAAGAAAAGCTTATTTCAAAGATGGCGGTGATGGTGATGGTGTAGGAGCTTCAAAATTATTCCTCTGACAGAAGTTGAGGAACCTTTTCTTCAAACTACGTTGCTCCTTGTAAACCTGCCGCATTTGAGTGCCGAGTACATCGAGCTGACAGGTCATCTATTGTTGACTTACGGCTATTTGGTCGAGAATCTATTGATATCGATCAGTTGCCGCTGGTTCCCTCGATTCCTCTGCTACCACTTCTTTCTCTAGTTGTGTAGCTACTCTGGATGTGGAGGGTTGGTCTACGGATGCCCTAGCACCCCTCCTGCTCCTCACTATAGTGCACTTCTAAGGATTGCGAAGTTCTATAGATTGGAATTCCATAATCTCAGCGCGTCTCAAATAAACTATATCAAACATTTCATGCGGAGCAATATGCAGATTCTCCATATTAACATTATAAAACGCGCCCAAAGTAGAAGCAATATTGGCCATCCCAATGATCATACTCACTAATGATCGAAAAGTCCTATAAGGAGTGTTGATTTTAATCTTTTTGTCCATGCACCATAAAAAGAACAACTTTTTAGCTGAGCATTTATTGATTTCTGTTTTGTTGAACACAGTCAGGCACATAAATTTAAGTAACAACAAATGTTCAACACTCCTAATTAGAGAGTTCGGTGCATTACGTGAATCAAAATAGGTTTCACCCGTGAGAGTGTTCCAATAAAAATCTACATCAAAATCAGTATGATCATCTAAAACTTTTGTATTTGACAAGTTAAACAGTTCATGCATGATAGAGTAATCGAGTTTAAAAACATTTCCACCTAGCCTAAACCAAAAAAAATCCATCTTAGAGTTATATCTAACTGTTGTAAAAAAACTCTAAAGATATAGTGACAAAAATGGGCACGTCGCACCGAACAAATCTATTCCACCCTATGTTCGCAGCTAATTGTTCAAGTCGACATCTCACTCCTATGTTTTCTAGCACGTCAAAATCAAAATAACTAGGACTAACTATTTCTCTACTCCTAAAGTCACGAAAATGCTCACCTTCTTCTTCCGAGTAAATAAAAAATGGTGCCCAATAGGTGGTTGCTAAATTAGGTTTCCCTTTGTCGGAAACTTGAAGGCGGAGCTCATCTACTGGATGCCTAACCCTCATTATCCTTAGTGGAGCCATTGTTCGAAGAAAATCTTAAAAAAATGAAAGCGAGAGAGTGAAATTCGTATTTGAGAGGGAGAAAATAAAATCCCACCTAAATCCTCATGGTTTTTAATGATTGATGCATGAAAAGAATGAAGGAATATAAGATTAATGGAAAGGAATGAAGAAAATACCAAGAATCTAGATAAAAAAATGAGGAGTTTCAGAGAGTGGGAGGAGAAAAAATCGTATTCTAGAGAGAGAGAGTGAAATTTTTGAAAGATGAATGAGAGAAGAAAAAAGGGGAGGGGGGAATTTTAAACCCCTCTCGGATGGGATTGCCACGCTCGTAAGAATCCCCTCAATTCCCACGAGTGTGGGATTCCTCTCCAGAAGCTCTTTGGAAAGGATTCCCACGTCCGTGGGAATATCTAGAATTTCCATGAGCGCGGGATTCCTCTCTAGAACTTTTCTGGAGCGGTTTCCCATGTCCAATCCTATAGACTTGGGGTTTTCTTCTGGAGAGATTTCCCACATTTGTGGGAATTGTGATAAGCTTGGAAGAAGGTTTCCACAAATGTGGGAATTGGTGATCCTCACACTTTCAAACCTTCTTCCAAGCTTATTTTCATCCTCCATGATCCCAAAAACTATAAACACATCAAGATATTATCATCAACAAGAAATTTGAAAAGAAAAGAAATTGAAATCCAAACAAAATGAACATAAACATCAACGAAATCCAATTCAAACATGATCATAACTACGGAATTCAAATGAACGATTAATTGAACAAAAACAAACAAAGCTAATTAACTCCCATGGGTTGCGTCCTATGTAGCGCTTCTGTTACCGTTGGTAGCTCGACTCTCCTTCTTACTCATGGTGGTTCAAAAGACTGAAATGATAGCGGTGCATAAACTATCTCAGACTTTATCTTGGGGCTAACTTATTCTGAGCTCCACCATTATTATTGTTTTCCTTTTTTTGCCTTCTTCTATGCCTTTGTTTCTTCCTGAATGCATTTTCAGGGGTCCTTAATATTTTCCCATCCCCCTTGGAGTTCAAGTTCTTTGATATCCATCGGGGATGGTGTAGGATGATAGTTTTTCTTCGATACCTTGAATATTAACTGCTCTTTCCCTACTCTCAATATTAATTTGCCACCGTCAACATCAATAATTACATGAGCAGTAGCCAGAAATGGTCACCCTAAAACCATAGGAGTTTCCTCGTCTTCACTAATATCCAATATGTAGAAATTTGCGGGGAAAGTAAATATATCAATGTGTAGCTGCACATTCTTGATCATCCCTAAATTTATCAATGTGTAGCTTCACATTCTTGATCATCCCCTTTGATGAATGTATCATCCTATCAGTCGTTTTCACTAGTGTATTAATCAGCTCTAGCTCTTCTCGACCTAACTTCTGACTGAACGAGTACGGCATCATGTTGATATCTGCTCCCAAATCTACAAATGCTCGATCTACCTTAACTCCATTTATACTACACAGAATGAAAAAGTCTCTTAGGTCATCTTTCTTCTATACTACATGCAGACTTTCTCCTGATATGTGATTGATAACGTCTTCTTTCGAGGAACCCTTTAGCCTGAGCTTTGTTTAGAGTTGATTTGTTATGTCTGTCATCTCGCTTAACTTCCCTTCCTTAGAATTTCGAGTTACTTTACTCGAAGATGGCTTTTATTGAGAAAAAATTTGATGTGGAAGTCCAAGATGAAGTTCCTTAATCAGTTTGCTTACTGGTCCAATCGGAAAGACTTCCAGCACTGTTTATTCTTCTTGCTTGTTTCCATCTTTCTCCCCACGTTTGCTTTCTTTTTTCTCTATCTGAGTAATGACCATGATTCTTTCCTTCGGATTCACCTCAGTATTGCTTGGTAGACTACCTGCATTTTGTGAAGATAAAGCATTAGCTAGTTGGCCTACCTGAACTTCCAGATTGTGGATGGATGATGCATGATTCTTCAAAATCTGATCGTAGTTTGCTTCCGTCCTCATCTAATTTTCCTCCTAGCTTGCATGCATCCTTTTATGATTTTCTTCTTGCGCTACCAATTTGGACCCCAAAACCTCCATCATCTTATCCATTTTTCTTTCCAATGCTCTGATTCGATCTAGTTGGAATCCTGGCAGTCCTTGTGGTCTTTGTTAGCCACCTGCATTATTATTACTTCAAGAAAAGTTCAGGTGGTTTTTCCAATCCGGATTATATGTATTCAAATATGGGTTATTACCTTGCTACGGTTGGCCTAAATAGTTACTTGTTCGGTCCGGCTAACTCCTAATAGAAAATATTCCGCTAAGCTGTGGTTGTTCTCCCCACACAACTCACATCATGCTTACATTGCCTTTACTACTAAGGTGGACGCTCTTTGCATGTTGTTTAGCTGCTTTGTCAATGTCATGATTTAAGCCTACAAGGCAGTAATTGAGTCAATAGGTGTCAAGTCTACTCCTCTCGCTCAACCACATGCAACTGTTGGTTATCATGAGTTGCTTCCACTGTCTTCCTCATTAGTGAGCCTCCGGCTGCTACATCAATTATGCCCCTTGTGCTTGGGTTCACTCCATTATAGAATGTTTGAAGTAGAAATTTCCTCGGGAGGTTGTAATGTGAACAACTCCTCTGAAGTTCCTTAAATCTTTCCCAAGCTTCATAAAGAGATTCTCTGTTGCTCTGCTGGAAATTGGTTATCTCCTTAATAATCGTCGTTGTCTTTGTCAATGGAAAATATTTGGCGAGGAATGCTTAGGCGAGCTGCTCCCAAGTCGTGATCTGGCCCAGATTTAAAAAATTGTACCATGCTTTAGCCCGATCCTTCAATGTGAATGAAAATAGTCGCAACTTCACCGCATCGTCAGACATTCCGTTGAATCTAAATGTGTCACAGATCTCTAAAAAATTTACGATGTGGACATTCGAATCCTTGTTGGATAGCCTATAGAATTGCACACTATTTTAAAGAATGTTGAGTAGCGCTGGCTTTATCTCAAAATTATTCTCTTGAACTACCCCCGTCGCCACTCCCTAAGGACTAAACCCTGGCCTCATGAAATCCATGAGTGTCCTTTTCGGTCCTCATTGCTCTCCTTCTTCAGCCATATCTTGATTTGAGAAATTTAGATGCTTTTCCCTTCTTATTTCTCTTTCGTGCTTTTTAATGTCAAGAAATTCATCTCCACAGGTTCTTTTGTCCTTCATATACTCCTTGTGTTCATGCACCCGCAAATACACAAGGAAAAGTATCAAAAACTCTTAAATCAAAGTAATCTAAATCAAACAAGATGCTCAACAATCAATCCCTAGCAACAGCGCTAAAAAATTGTTGATGGTAAAACCTATCTACTTGTTTTACGCTCAAAAAACTGCAAGTACACGGGTCGTGACCTGTAGTAAAAAGAGCAGATATCGATTCCATATGGATTGATGCCTAGACACCACGTAATTTAGACACAAATTTGTTTAAGAAATTAAATTGTGAAATGCAAATAATCTGAAAAATTAAATTAAAACTAAAAAGGACTAATGTAAATAATGGACAATTCCGCAATTGCAGAAAATCTGAATTTAAGAATCTAAATGCTAGAGATTACTTTTTCCTTATTTTGTTTCCCTCCTATTTTATTGATTAAATTGTGCCTCACCCTAGATTTTCTAATGTACTAATTACCCTCTCTTAAGATGTAATTATTTTGCCCTAATCGAATTAACGGGAATTGATTAAACGATCTCTCAACCTACCCAATGACTCTACTGATTCAACTAGCTATTAAGTTATCCTATAGGTGATCAATTGACTAATCGAGATCTCTCTTCTAATTATTCAATTGACATAATGATTGCTAGTCTATA
>JAOQMS010043295.1:0-12066 GCA_027563885.1 Erythroxylum longipes
ATCTTGTTAGACAACACCACTGTAAAATTGCTTGCTTTCTTGAAACTAAGATGTCTATGGATGGATTAAGGCTGATGTTGCAAAACAGATTCAATGGATGGGACTATGGCCATAATTTTGATTCTATTGTAGGAGGCTGAATGTGCTTAGTTTGGAACCCTCAATTTTATCAATGCTTTGTCTTGGAGGTAGGAAAAATTCATCCACTGCAAAGTTCACTGCCTTATTACACAACATACTTTCATTGTGTCTTTTATGTTTGGTTTATATAGTGTCACTAAAAGAAGAGAATTATGGAAACGTATGATGGAGTTGGGGTTAGATTTATTGTTACCTTGGATTATAATGGGAGAATTTAATTGTGCGTGAGTTGTTAGGGAGAGAATGGGCTGCCAACCTCCCTCGGCTTACCTCCTTAAAAACTTGTTAGATTTTCGTATGTCACTTGGGCTAGAAGATGCACCTTTCAAAGGGTAGTTCTTTATATGGCAAAAAAATCTTCTTTGGGAAAAATTGGATAGGCTTCTACTTAACCAAGTTTGGGGATCTTTGGATTACAACTGTTCAGCAAATTTTCTAGATATGCTACCAGATTCGAATCATTGCCCAGTTGTGGTAACTTTCAACAACATAATTTCTGAGGGGCAAAAACCTTTTAAGTTTTTTAACATGTGGCTCGACCACCCTAGTTTTAAGAACATTTTATCCAATAACTGGGAGTCTCTAATAGTCGGATAAGCTCAATATGTGCTATGCATCAAATTGAAGCACCTAAAGCATCCATTGAAAGCTATAAATGTTCAAGCTTATGGTCACATATCCGATAGGGCAACAGGCTACAGAAAGTTTCTAGATTGCTTATAAAGCCTCATTGCAAAGGCCAGATGACACTAAACTAAAATAGGAGTTGAATTTCAAACAGAAGGTGGCTGGGTTTTTGCTAGATGCTGAGAGAAAATTATTCCAACAAAAGGCAAATTGCACACATCTAGTTGAGGCCAATAAAAGTACGAGATACTTTCATGCTATTGCTAAAAAGAGAAGTCTATAGAATAATATTTCTCATTTGCTAAAGGAGGATGGATCCATGACCACCTCAGTGGGAGAAGTGGCAGACTATGTAGTAAGCTATTATCAAAGGTTGCTAGGCACTACAGCTGCAGTACACCGACCAGACTGCAGGGTTATTAACACTGGGCCGATATTGGAGATGGAGTCACATAAGCTATTGCTTACACCAATTATAGATGATGAGATCAACAGGGCCATGTATGACATAGGAAATGACAAAGCCCTAGGGTCGAATGGCTATATCTCAGCTTTTTTCAAAAACACTGGAATATTGTTGGATCGGATGTCATCTTAGTAGTAAAGGAGTTCTTCAATTCGGGGAGGATGCTCAAACAAATTAACCACACCATCATCACCCTTATTCCAAAGAAAAAGGCAACACCGAAAGTTTCAAATTTTAGACTGATTGCCTGCTTGAATGTGGTGTATAAGGTTATCACAAAAATTCTGTCTGAACGAATGGCATTAGTTGTGGCAAAATTAGTTGATCCAGCACATGCTGCATTTATACTAGGGAGAAGTATGCTTGATAATGTCTTCCTAGCACAAGAACTTGTCAGAAGATATACTATGAAGCGGATCTACCCGAGGTACATGATTAAAGTTGATATAACAAAAGCCTATGATACGGTATCATGGGAATTTCTTGAAGACATGTCCCTCCCACATTTGTAAGTTGGGTTATGGAGTGTGTAACAACGACTTCTTTCTCAATATCTATCAATGGCACATTGCATGGGATGTTTAAGGGTAGGAGAGGATGAAGGTAAGGAGATCCAATATCACCTATCCTCTTCCTCCTTTTCTTTAAGTATCTCTCTCGATTGCTTAACGTAAAGACCAATCAATCTCATTTCCATTTCCATCTGAAATGTCAAAAGCTTGGTATTACTCATTTTGCATTTGCGGATGATCTTATGCTTTTTTCAAGAGGGGATTATGATTCTATTCATATATTAATAGAGGCCCTAAGGGAATTGAAAGTAGTAGAAGGGTTACAGGTTAATCCTTCCAAATCCAATGTGTACCTAGCAGAAATTTTCGAAAGGGATAGAGAAGATATTTTGCAAGTGGTTAAGTTTCCAGTAGGCGAATTTCCAGTAAGATACTTAAGGGTACCTTTATCACCTTTAAAAGTATCGGTGGCCCAATTCTCAGTTCTGATTGAATCTGTGGAAGCCTATATAAATGATTGGAATGAAAATTCTCTTTCTTATGCAGGTAGGATTGAATTGGTGAATTTTGTTATTCAAGGATTACTTTCTTTTTGGCTCCAAGCATTTCCCATACCCGCAACCATTCTTAAGAGGATAACCTTAATTTGTGGGTTATTTTTATGGGGGGAAAACACTTTAAGGTGGCATGGGACAACATTTCTGTACCCAAGAAGGAGGGGGGACAGGGTTTGAAAAATTGCAAATTGTGGAATATGGCTCTTTTATCTAAGGTGCTATGGAATATTCATGCCAAAGCCGACTCACTTTGGGTAAGATGGATTCATGAAATTTACTTGAAGGGTTCTACAGTTTGGGATTGGTAACCACATAATTGAGACTCGCCGCTTATGAATAAAGTTTCACATGTCCGAAATTTGTTAGTAGAGAACTTGGGTGGCCGAAGAGAGGTGGAAGGTGGGCTGCAGATTTTGTGTACTAATGGTACCCTTTCCTCGCCGAAAGTGTATGAGTTGATTCGAACCAAGCACAATACTAGAACATGGATGTCTTTTATATTGAAGCAATACATTCCTCTAAAATTCTCATTCATTGCATGGCTGAGCTTTCGAAATAGACTACCTACAGCTTCTAGTCGGGGTATGCCCTAAAGAGCTGATTTTTGGACTGTTTAGTTGTTACTGTTGATTGGGTTACAGATTCTAGTCGAGGTATGCCCTAAAGACCTTGTACATACATTTTGATTCAATATATATTTACATTGTATAAAAAAACATTTATTTAAAAGATGAAAGGTAACATAAAGAGAACTAGGAGACTTAAATAACTTTATTAAAAGTGGGTGGTAAAATGAAAAAGAAAATGAAGGATTTATTTGGTTAGTCATCGATTGTGATTTTTATTATGATTTTTTAAAAATAAAAATTTATTAAAAGGGGTTTGGTTGTGAATGTTGTGATTTCTTATCTTCAAAAATAAGAAAACCTCTACAAAATTGTGAAAGTACAAAACTTGACTTTTTATGTTTTAAGATTTGTCTTTTTTCTTTTTCTTTCACTTCTCTGCTCTTCTTTAGATATACTTCGCCCTCCTTTAACTATTCATGCTCACTCTCCCCTTCTCTTTTTTCTTGTTGTTCTTAAAATCCCCTCTTTAATTGTTTATTAGCTTCTATCTAACCTCTTTTCGGTATTAAACTAAACTCTCCTTTGTTAACAATAGAGTCAGTGAAGATAGACAAAAAGATGATATAATCTATATTCGATGAGGATAAATTGTAAGAAGTATCAATGCTCCCAAATGGGTTGATTTCTTAGCTTCTAACAAAGCCTCACTCGAAAACTAGTCCAAATTCTATATACCTGGTGTTTTTTTTAAAGATTTTTCTCTTGTTCTAAACTCTAATTACTTTACTAAGGAATGACAGATTGAGAGAGCATAAATATAATACTTTTTCTCTTTTTCCTTTTTTTTTTGCAAAACCTCTATAAATCAAATGAAGTAAAGTTTTGTTTTCTAGATTTTGGTTTTAATCTTCAAGAAAGAATATTACTAATACACTTAAATTAGAAAGTGGAGAGTCTAGGACTTTAGCGATTTGGGTATTGGTAGCCTTTGTATTTTAGGTTTTAAGAACTATTATGGATAAAAGTAGTTCGTGAGTAACAATAACACAATAAGAATTTGCGAGGACTAGTCAATAGCAGGTTTCTTCCAAACTTGTCCTAAGTGATTTTCAACTACTTAAGGATTATTTCATTTGGGGCACCCATAATTGTGAGTTTTGTAACATCGTTGGTATAACCTATTATAGACAAATAAGATGATAACATCCATAATCAGGTAAAGATAGTGAAACTTTATACATAATTTTGCTCTATTCCTATATAATTAGAGGGATGTAGAAGATTTTAGCTCCTCTATGTTGAATTAGTTGGTGTTGATATCATTATGCCTTGTTGATAAGGATGGCAATAGGTCAAGTCAGGCTAAACCCTTTATGGCTTAAGCACGACCTAATTTTTTTTAATCTAATATGAAGTCCAATCAGGTTCAGGCTGTTTGGTCTAAGTATAAACCTGATCAAGCTTCGATGGCTTAAAGCCCAATTAGATTAGACTAAGCTTAAAATATTAAAATAAGTGATAGAAACCCCAAAGGCAAGAAACATAAATGCATAGAAGTAAATTAAAAGAAGAAAAAGGACATTCTAGAAACTCAAATTTAAAGGCATTTGAGAAACCCAAATGTAAAGTAACAGAGAAAGAAGGAAGCTACAACCACAAAACAAAAAATTGATGAAGATGTGATTTAATATTTAAACATGATAAAGACAAAAATTTAATCATTAACTAGCCATAAGCCAAGTTTAACTCACTATACTTACTTATCAAACCCAACAAGGCAGTAACAAGTGTTGCATAAAAACCTAGTACTTGCTCAAAGCTCTCACTTCTTTATGAAGAAGATGAAAGTGTTGGTGCCAAAACATATAGATGAAGAAGACAAACGTGTTTGTGTGACAAATGACAAGCAATATCTTTGTCTTAACTAGTTTAGGTTTTTATCTTTGATTCATAATACAAAAAATAACATTTCTTTATTTACATACATAAAACAACATTGTTTTGTGTAATATAAGTTTAGACTTCAGGCTTTGGGTTATGTTAGATTGTGAAGCCCAAGTCTAAGCCTGACTTATAGCCTAAAATTTTCTAAAGAAAAAGTCTAAGTCCAGTCTGAAGTTCGATCAATTCGAACTAACTATATTGACACCTGGTTAGGCCTTTTTCCATCCTTACTTAATAAGGTAAGGGAATTTTCAAAAAATATTTAGTTCAAATTATACTAAAGTGTGTTGGGTGGTTATATATCTAGGTGCTCATTATAAATTGTTATTATATAACTTAATTATAATTAGTATATGTCAATATGTAAATTGATATGGTTATAATTTTTTGATGCATTTGTACTTTAATAAGTTCAATTTGGTGAGACTGAAAGTTCTATTATATTCATTTGACATGCATTATGCAACTTGGGGTTAGTTGATGACACAGGTAAGTGGCTAACTAAAGGTGGAAAACAAGGAAGCAAGTTCTTTTAGAATGGAAGGACTTAACAAAGGTAGAAAAGGCCTTTGTCCATTGATGCAAAGATCCTTGAAGTAACTCCAACTCTTCATCTGTGGAGTTTAGAAAAAATAATGGAGATATATTAGAATATTAGAGGTTAATAAAAGAAGATATAAGGTTCAACTTTAAGGTATTGTATAGGTTTGGTAGAGTGAACAAAAATAACCAAAAGGGCAATAAGTGACAATAACTAAAACTTGTAGCCCTAACTACAACAATGAATGCTCCTACACAAACTTCTCATGATGTTTTACATTCAAATTACACATTTTGATATTTTTAAATATGTTCTCTTCTATATGTGTTTATGTCCTAAACTTAATGAATTTTATTGTATTTAATAAGTTTTAGTTGATTGCTTCTCTTTTATTATAAAGTTAATTTCTTATGTTTTGTGTTTATATTTCTATCTATAGTCTGAGATTATATGTCTATTCGCTAACACATTTCACTATCACACACTATTGTTATGAAAACTCTGCTTTTTACAAGTTTAAAAAAAGTGTATTTATAAGGATATAACTTAAATTTCTACGTTTAGATCTTATTAATGCATCCATTATAGTGTTAGGAATCTTCAAATAGATAGACTCCACATTCTAAACTTAAGCAAATAATATTAAAGCGAGATAACTTATCAAGCGTATAAATTTTAAATTATTTTTAATATTTTTAATAAAATTATAATTTATTAAATTTAAAATAAAATTTAATATGTTAAAACTGGATTAAATTAAATTTTAATATTAATATGTAATAAGAAAACATAAGAAAAAATTAAACATATTTTTTTAATTTTTTCTTATTTTTTCTCATATTTTTTTAATTTTTTCTTAAAAATCTCAACTAAATAAAAATTTATTTTTAAACAAAAAAAGCTAAAAACAAGAACTAAAAATAAAAAATTACAACATAAAAATGGAAGTGGAACTAAACAATCTTGAAGTGAACAATAAAACCATATGTAAAGGAGGAACCAAAACAATGTTCTAACATAAAAAAAGGGTGTAAAGATAAGATAAAAGAGGAAAATAATGATACATGGGAAAAATGTCAAAGTACGAAAAGATGAAATGTTGGATGCAAAAATAAAATGATGTTACAAAGAGAAAATTAAAAGTAAAGAACACATATCAATTAAAGGAAGAGAAGTAAATAGGTCATAATTCTTAGTGCCAGATTTCGCCTTTTTATTATCAATTAAATTTCCTATAGAATTTTGCCTCCTTCTATTCAGAGAAAATGTAAAAGAGGACAACTTGATCATCCAAATAAGATTGAGTCTCTGTTGATAGGCTCACATATAAAGGATCAAAGATAATGAAAAAATATTTTTCCTTAGACACAAAAATTAGTTATATGTGTTATTTTTGCTAAGCTAATCATAGTGTCACTTATATTTAAAGTTTGTTGACTATATTCTTAATTTGCAAAAAGTAATGGCGTCTATATTGGTCGTGAATAATTTACACTCTCCTCAATATGGATTTGTTGAAAATGCTAAGTTTTGATTTCTCATCAGCCTCAATCATAACTATTGAATGCTCCTAAAGTTTGATTCTTTCTTGAGAAAGGGAAAATTTCAATTCAAGTCTCCTAATTTTCCTCTAAAAAATTAAACCTCTCACTTCTTTCTACCCTCTTCTTTAGAGATTAAGAGTTTGAAGTTTGAATCATAAAGAAGAGGGAAATTCCATAGTCCTCTTATATTAATTCTCGTTAGAAAACACTTTGTGATAAGTGATCAATGCATTTTTTCTTCTCACTTCCATGGAAAAAAATATTCACCCTCTTTTTTCATTTTCTTCTTTTTACTACACTCTTTATATTTTTCTCTTTAGCTGATGTTACTAGTTCGATTATACTTACTTTTTCCTTGTTCATTTTGTCACTCGTTGATGATTGATGGAGAGCTCAAGAATAGAATAGGGTTTTGGACGTATGAAAACTTTATTTAGAATAAGAGCTCATGTACAATATGCCTCTCTTATTATGTATTATTGTCTTTTTAACTATCAAGTCTTTTAATTCATTTTGTTTTGTTTTCTATTTGAGGTCATCCACTTGCAATTTAATCCAGTGCTTCATAAATTGAGAACAAGTTGTTATAGACAAAAAAAATTATGGCAGAAGTTTTTTTCATTTTTAGTTACTAGATATGTATTTTGTCTATTTTATTGCTCATGTTTTCTAAATACCATTGATTTATTATCTTTTGGTGCTTTTTGTTTTGTTAGATATTTATGGTTTGAAGCTCTTTAAATCTAATTAGAGATGGCAATAGGTTTTATAACATCTAAAGTCCATATTGACCCATCAGTAACAACAACTCCAAATTAAACATTAAAAAATCACATGTTTAAAAATGGATAGAGATGAGTTGATTAGTAGATTGTTCTATGTGTTTATAAAGTCTTTCATCTCTTTTCTCTTTTTTAAAAAATAAGATTGTGATACCCACATTGCATGTGAAATTTCACAACTTTCAACTTAATGAGGACATTAAGGCTTCAAAAAAAAGAGATTGTGAAATCTCCCATGGGAGGTGGGTATCAAAATCCCATATCAGAAAGGAAAGAAGAGGAGAGTTAAAAGTCTTTATAAGCTTATATAAAAGACCACTGATTGACTTCTTAGTTAAATATTTTCAAGAATATGCACCTTTTAAACCCAAATAGGAGTTATTATTAAATTATTCTAGATTTGGGATGTCAAAGATGGTATCTAAGCAATTTTTTACTAGTATGATGTTGAGTTAGAATGAAGAGGATGGAGAGTGACATTAATGGCAGGGCAGTAAACAATGAGTGGTTCCTAGTAGACTTCTAGTATGATTCCATATTAAAAGAGGAGGAAGGATTTTATATTATAGATTAAACCTTGATAAAGACTTTAAGAGTTTAAGGAGGCGAAATTATGAAATCCCACATAAGAGGTGGATATCACAATCCCATATTAAAATGACAGGAGAAATGAAAGCGTTTATAAATATATAGAAAAGACTACTATCGACTTCCTTATTATCAATTTTGAGTATATGATTCTCTTTAGCCCCTACAGAAAATAACTACTAATCAATCTTCTTAGTTATTTATTTTTAAGGATATGGTCTCTTAAGCCTCAATCAAAGTTATAATTGGACTAGTCTAAATTTAAGGCATTACAGCTTTTATCAGAGTAAAACTTATTTGGTACAATGTTAGGTAAAACGATGAAAGCGAGGAGTGACATTATGATAAGACCATAAGTAATAAGTGATTGTAAACGGGGTCTTAATGAGTATATTAAGAGTTCAAAGGAGAAAGATTGTTAAATTTCACATAAGTAAATACAATATTTGTTTTATTTTAAAAATATTTGGATGGTTAAGAAAATAGACTTTGAACAGTTGGAGGGAATGGGTCAAGTTCCGTTGAGGGCAAATTAAGGAGCATTTGGTTTCACTTCTATTTTGTTTTTGTAATTTTTAGTTTTTATTTTTTATTTAAAAAAACAAAACATTTTTTGTTATTAATGTCTAATAATTACAGATTAGATAAAAATTAAAGATAAATTGTTTTTATAAATAAATTTTATTTTAATCTCTTATATAATATATTGATAAATTAATAAAAAATATTATATTATATTTTAAATTTTTAATGCAAATTTTATTTAAAATTATCACTAATATTTAATAATTAAAAATTGAAAATAATGGATTTGATATCCTGAAATAATTTTGAAAGGGTTACATATGGAAAGAAAAGTAAAAAAAGTCTGATTCTAACTCATCATTGAAATAACTCGAGCATGGATATTCTTGTTGAAGATTGACCAATAAAACTTTTTAATTCAACAGATGAAATCAATGGTAACGAACATATAATTTACATTCTATTGCAAATTTTATGAAATAATCTCCCTTTTATCAGAATTATTTATTGATATATAAATTAAAGGAAATGTGATAATATCAAAACTTCTTATTGAAACTAAAGCTTGTGTTGCATTTTCAAGCTTAACTATGAAAAAGTATATAGGGTATTACAATTTGTTATTATCAGTTAAGTTTATTTGCTGATGGACAAAATATTTATGAGATCAAGGTTTCTTCATTATTTAACAAATATATGATAAAAATAATATTATTTTCATAAGACAAAAAGTTAATCTACTGCATATGAAGACTAAAAGATTAAAAGGTTTATTTGGCTTCACTTCTATTTATTTTTAAAAAGAAAAAGAAAACTTAGTTTGTTGTTAACGTAGTTATATTTTTATTACTAATAATTAAATATTAGATAAAATTTAAAAATAAACTAATTAATTAATTTTAATCTCTTATATAATATTTGTCAATTAATTTAGTGAAAATTATTATATTTATTAAAATATTTTAATAATTAGTTTTTTGTAAATTAATATTTATTTGTTAATGTATATTTTTAATTATTAAAACAAATATTATTTAAGATTTATATATTTTGAAGATGTTTTGAATTGAAATTATATTTATTAACTATTAAATTAAATTATTTTAAAATTAAAATTAAATTATTTACAAAAGTTAAAATGAATTAAATTGTTTTATTAAATTCTTCATAATTTTTAACTATACTTAATATTAAATAATTAAATAATATATTAGTTTATGGTTGTAAGAAAAAATAAATGAAAAACAAAGTCAATTTTTGCAAGTCACGAAAGTAGAAGAAACTAAAAGCAAAAATTAAAAACTTAAATAAATAGATTTTTAATAGATTTAAAAATAAAATAAAAATAACAAACAAAGTAGAAACAAGCATGCCCTAAATTAAATTGTCAGAATTTTATTGTATACAATCTATAATGTTAAAGCTTAAATTTGAATCAAATGTTACAACAATCTTTTTTTCACTTGAAAATTTACTTTGGATTTGGAACAAAAATTAGCAACCAGGTCAAGATCAAAGATATGAGTTTCGTACCACATCGACTGTTGGCCCCAGGTCTCGGTTCCTATTTTGTGGCGAGAAGGTGCCAAAAGTTGGGATATATTTTTATAACAAAAATAATCATATTTTAAAAAAATATCAAAATAAAAGAATTTAATTTCTTAGTGGGAGCAAAAATAAATACACAAACAATTAAAATACATCGCCTAGAATAAATTTGACGTGAAATTAAATTAAAAGAAGTCATGAAGGGAACCCTTTTTATTTAAACAATAATAAAAAAAGAAAATAGTATGAGGAATAGTAAAAAATGGGGAGTAAACCAAAGAAATTAACTATGAATTAACGAATTACAAAGAAGAAGCAGAGAAGAAAAAGTCACGGGTGTGAGCTTTTAAGTCTCATACCCGTAAGAGTCAAAAATAATGCACGAGCATGAGAGACAATTCTCACACCCGTGAGAATATTCCTCTCAGCAAGTCGCGATCTCGACCGCTGCTTGAACTTGGTTTATCGTGATCGCCACTCGTCACGATCGATCGCAACAATCCGCGTTCAGCAAGGAAGTCGCAATCGCGACAAACCAGGTTCAAGCAATGGAGTCGCGATCGCAACTTTCCTGCAACTTCCCAATTGCGCATCCTGACTTCAAACTACTATAACTTTCAAACCACAAATCCAAAAATTACAAACTTTATGTCACTAGAAAGCTAAGAAAAAGATCTACAACTTTCATAAGACACTTTTGTCTAATTTTGCCTAGATTAATACAGTTTATTTCATGAAGTTTCAGATCATATTATTATACACTTTATTCTCTGGTTTCTCTCTACTGTCAATGAATATATATGCTATTTATCACAAAAGACTCGACCTTCTTCTCTCTTCTATCAATCTACACCTTACACAATACCATCAGAGCCGAAACCAACAAACATAACCCATACATACAAAACTTCCATTATAACTAATTGCTTTAGAAAAATCAATCTAACAGCCTTCAAACATCTAACTTTTTATTCTCATCACATTGTCAACTTAGCAAAGAAGAGATTTCTGCACATTTATATAAAAGCAAAATTTCTTCACCTCTTACTGTCATTTCTCAAACAATACAGAATTACAAAAAAAAGAGTCAAACAGTAGCATAATCCCAAAATACATTATGTATGCATGATTTCAAAGCTACCTAAAATATTTAGTTTAACTTAATTACAAATGAAATATAAATTTCTGGAATCAGTCGAAGTTTTGCAAGGTTCAATGCCGATCTGCTATTTCTTCACCTGAGGAGTGGAAATATTGGAGTGAGCTACAATGCTCAGTGGCTAATATGCTTATAGCTATTGGTGACAAAACCACACACGCACACAACAATCAAAGAATTTTATTTATATATATATATATATATATATATGAATTCAGTTCACAGAACATATATTTAAAATTTCAATCACATAAGTTAGATCAAATATCCTTGTTTTCAATAATTATCATGAAACATATAATCATACATCATGCTCAGCAAATTTCAATGAATGCACAGACAATATGGCTCGAGAGAATCCCATGAAACAAAATGGCGAAACTGAAGTTTACACCATGAATGAAATGATGGGTGTCGAAATCACCAAAAATAAATTACCTACTCTAAAAGATTTGTAAATAGTGATGAGCAGGGTCGATCCCACAAAGACTGGTCAAGCTTATTTCTAAAGTGCTAGAATAGAAAAGGAGGGGGTTGAATTGAACAAAAATAAATAAAACAAA
>JAOQMS010043296.1:0-12066 GCA_027563885.1 Erythroxylum longipes
AAAGGAACATTGGGCTGCAGTCAAGTGGATTCTCAGGTATCTTCAAGGGTCATCCAAAATATGCTTATGTTTTGGAAAAGCAGAACCTGTATTAGCTAGTTACATAGATGCAGATAAGGCTGGAGATATTGACTCAGAAAGTCTACATCAGGTTACTTGATTACTTTTGCAAGGGGAGCTGTGGCATGGCAGTCAAAGTTACTGAACTGTGTTACACTTTCTACAACTGAAGCAGAGTTTATTGCAGCAACGAAAGCTTGTAAGGAGTTGCTATGGATGAATAAGTTCTTTAATGAACTTGGTATCAAGCAAGAATAGTATCAGTTGTTTTGTAATAGTCATAGCGCTATTCATCTTGGTAAGAATGCCTCTTTTCACTCGCGATCAAAACACATTGATGTAAGATATCACTGGATCAGACATGTAACGGAGACAAAACAATTACAGTTACAAAAGATCCATACTGATGAAAATGGATCAGACATGTTAACCAAGATTCTACCAAAAGGCAAGTTCGAGTATTGTCTATCAGTAGCAGGCTTGATAGAGCCCTCCATGTAATCGAGAGGGGGAAATTTGTTGGATATGAGTCCCTATCATATGGAAGGACTCCAAGTCCATAATTGCATTTCAGTGTCGCATGCTGCTTTTGTTGAATAAATGGAAGAAGACAGCTGCAAAGACAGCTGTCTCATATGGTGGAGTGCCTATATAAGGCACTCCCTGCTTCATCAAACAACAACAAATACATAACAAAAATCAGAGCAAACCAAATGCTCTGAAGTTAGGAAATATATTCCTAAAGGGTTGGTGAGTGACAAAATAGTGAGGTTAGTATTTTTAGGTTGGGAAACACCTTGTGAGCCACTATTTTGGTTTTATCTCTGTATACCTACTATTTGTAATAGTGGAAGAATTATTCTGAGTTTTTGTCAAAATACACCCGCTACGCCCAACTTGTCCGTTTGTTCTTGCTTTTTTGTTCATTATCGTTTGGTAATATTGCTTTGATTTAAAAGTAATTAGCAGTCATGTTGTGTTAGACATTTTGCAGAAGGAGCCAGATGAATTTTTTGAACTTTTAATTGGTTTGACGACTTTATGTTTGTAACTTCTGTTTAAACATTATCATCATCTAAAGCTCTTTTTGTTTATATACATAAGCTTACATGCCTCTGTGAAAAGTATGACCAATCTAGCTAGTAATAGTATAACAAAATACCTTTTACTGTTCCTCACTGGTGTAGATTCTCTGGGGCTTGAATTCACACACCTCGCAGTTTAGCGTAGGTAAAATGAGGTAGCTAGAGTGAAAAACCGTAGGAGTAGGTGTTTTCCAAACTTTCCGTAAACTTCTTTGGCACAAACAAAATAAAACTAAGCAAAAATGAAATAACAAGAACACCAGAAATTTGTTAGCGCAGTTCGGCATTTCTTGCCTACGTCTGCGGAGCCCTCACCCAGCTTAATCACTTTCACTGAAGTGCAATAGATTTATCCAAGGCTTTACTGAGCCGACACCACTTAACCCTTGACACTATCTCTCAACCTTACTTCCTGTGAAAGAATTTCATACCCAACAATACGACCGACTCATGTTAACCTCAACAAAGGATTTTTCTGAACTACTCTTAATAAAAGACAATTAATCAAATAATTAATGAACAGCTCAAGTGATTAAAATAATTAGAAATAAAAACGAAAACACTTGAGACAAAATAAAGACAACTTTTCGAAAGGTCAAGCTTCACTGAAATAAATCTGAAAGTTGTCACAATAACAATGGGCTGATTCACATAAACACCAACACGAAGCAACAGCTACACCGAAAACACATGTACTAACCAAAGTATATGTAGCCCAAAAAAAAATCAATTAATAATTCCAAATAACAACACAAAACCAAGACCTTCCTTGCATTCACACAAAACCCAAACACAAATGCTCAGAATATTAAAGTAGAACATAAAAACTAAACAAAAGTTGGATGACTTACCTAGACGAACTGACAACTAGAGATGATGAACAACGAAGATGGATGATTATCGATGCTCTTCAACGCAAAACAGGGCTTGGGAAAATGACTATTTTGTATTTAATATAATACACTTGTTCAATGTCAATATGAACATACATTAATGTTATTTGAACCTATAAGAATTCGACATACACTAACGTACTATATTTGTTAACAATTATGAACATATAACTATTAATAGAAATCCTACTGCTGCATCATCTTTTGAAAACATCTAAGGGTTATAAATCAAATACTAGTGGGGATATAAACTTAATATGTTTAACATGAGTGACACAAAGAAAAGAATATGAAAACTTAGTAGACAACTTATTGTTCTATTGTAAAACATGTAAAATGAAAAAAATGAATTGAAAATAATTATAATTAAAGTTAAGATTCTTTACATACTAAGGGTCATAATTTACTTTTTATATTAGCGTTTTAATATCTCCTTTAATAACTAGAAATGGAAATAAAAATAAAAAATAATATGATTTAAAAACTTTTTGACAATTATTATATATTAAATAAAACATGATGAAAGTAGTGTATGACAGCAAAAGAAGTATTATTCAAGCTAAAATGGTTAATTAGACATGAAGTATGAATGATAACCTAATTACATCATCAAACTTCAAAATGATAATAATTGTCTTCAATATTGATTTAACCCCATTAAAAATTATAGCTTTGTAAAGTTTCTGTTCACATCATCTTTACCTTTGCATATTATTATGGACAAATTGCTCCATAAACATATTGATTCAAAACAACAACACATAAAACCAAGACACTACTTGCATTCACATAAACTGAAACACAAATACTCAGACACTCATATAAAGAATTCGAAAATCTAATTTACTACTAATAATGATTGAACCTCATGTGTTGTGCCATAAGTTACACTCTATAAAGGAATAAGGATATATACAATCATGCAACAATTAAATTTATTATATAATTTCATAAAACAATATATAAATAGGTTTAACTTCATCTAAAACACCATGAAACTAGACAATTTTCAAATTCGACAAAATTCAATAACCAAATACTTTAAACACAACCTTAGATCATTAACAGTGAATGTAATTACTTAATCATCAATGTAATGGCAATACAAAAAGTTTATAAAATTTTTTAAAAACCATATTTTTAATCTACAAGGAACTGAAATTTGACTAAAACGTCATAGGTAGTACATTTAAATTATAGTTTCTCTAAATTAGGTCAATTCTAACATAAATATTTATGAAATCAAACCTCTTATTTTATAAAGTAATAGATACTTATATTTGATCTTATAACTGATTCCTTTTAATCATCAGTTTCAAACACTCATACAAGAACATGATAATTATAACAACTATGTTCAAGGCTATGTTTAACTCACAAACTTATTGGGAGAATAACATAAGAAAAAACTTATCAGGAGTTTTATGCTGAATATCGACTTCTACAAAGCCTATTAGATAGTAAATTGGAGTTTCATTATAACATTTATGTAAATCTTAGACATGCCTTCAATTTTTGTGAATTGGCTTATGGAATCTGTTCAAACTCTTACCTTGAGTTTTATGGTCAATGGAATTCCCTCTAAGACTTTCAAAAATGCTAGGGGACTTAGACAAGAGGACCCATTATCCCCTTTTCTACTTACCTTAGTTATGGAAGGATTGTCTAGACTCATCCGAGCTCTTAAGCTTCCAACGGTCACTTTTAGTTCCATCAAAAATGTCATAACATGAAACTGACACATCTTATTTTCGCCAATGACCTTATGATGTTTTGTGCTACTAATATTGCATCTGTAAACATACTAGTGAATTCTTTCAAAGCCTTCTCAAAGTGGTCTGGACATAGGATCACTATAGAGAAAAGTAGTTTGATGCTATTAGCCGATGTACAGAATCCAAGTGAATTTAGTAGAGCAACGGGGCTAAATATCCATCCTCCCTATCTGCGATACCTAGGGTGACGATATCTTCATTTAAGCTAAAGTATATAGATTGTATTACTATACTAGAGAGAATCAAATCTAAAACCCTATCGTGCAAAATTAGTTTCTATCCTACATGTGAGAATTACTGTTATTATTTCAGTGCTAAGCAGATTTCACACAAACTGGTTAGCGTATACGATCCTACCTCGAAAAATAGTTAAGGAGATTTACAGATTGCTAAAAAAAATTTTATGGGAAGAACTCTAAAGTTAAATGGTGTGACATTACATTACCAAAAAAGTAAGAAATCTTGGTATCCTCTCCATAAGTTCTATGCAAAAATTCTTACTCAGCAAAAAATTATGGAGACTGGTAACATATAAAGAAGCATTATGGAAAAAGTGGGTCCATCAAGTTCACCTCCAAGAACGTAATCTTTGGTAAATTGACAAATCTCACCATTACTCCTGGTTCTTCAATGAGTTGTTGAAGATGAGGCCACTTCTATATCCCTATATTAAACATCGCATCAATGATAGTCATAGATTACTTCATGTTTTGTAGGTAGTTTAGGAGGTGTTTAGTGGTTATATTGAATGTTTAGTGCATGTTTAGGTTAGGATTTTGTTATTTAGTTAAGTATTTGTATTTTGTGTGTTTTTTGGGTTAGATAATGCGATTGATATTCAATTTTATGTGTTTGAGGTGCCTTGATATGTTTGCTAATGTTTCAAGACAAATATCGAAGAATGGAGGAGATTCAGAGGAGGGTCGAACCAAAATAGATGGCCAATTAGCCATGATCATGACCAATGAGCCACGATCATGATAGAAAGCCAAACAGAGGGCCATGACCATAGCAGAAAGCCAAACAGGGAACCACGATCGTGGCCTGCGCATAGACAGACGTAGATAGCCTTTCAGACTTAAGTTTTCAAGGGGCTTTTTGAACCTTTCGGACCCAGAAAAATCCCTATGTTTGCTCAAAACAGAAATACTGTAAATAGGAAAGAGATGGAACCTTAAAGAGGAGCCTTCACTTCTTTCATTTAGGGAAAGCTTCAAGGGAGAGAAGAAGAAGGGAGAGAGAAGAGGAAGAAGAGGAGAGAGAAAGTGGGTCTTTCGACGCTGCTGCTTTCCTGGGTCATCCAATCCAAGTTCTTTCTCCTTTCTATCTTTATTTTCGTTCAATAAATGTATGAGATGATGATGGATCTTGGATTTTTTATGATGTTCTAACTTTTCCTTTAGGATTTTACCTTGATTCACTGCTAATATAGTTATTTGTGTATTATTGTGATTGGGTATTGTGATTAATTGTAGTATTTGCATATTTTGGTAATAAACCAAAAGCATGAATCAGATAAAAATGATTGGATTTGATTAATGAGAGTTAAGTGATCCAATAGACCACATGATTATTCATATCGGTTCTTATGCGGAGAGAAATCCCATGTGAGACTCAGTACTTTATTAGAGAGCTTAAGATCTAATTAAAGTTATGGGTCTTTTGTTAATTGAGATATTGCAAGTTTCATAATTCAGTTAGGGTTTATGATTTAGGGTTTAAAGATTATAACTCGAGAGAGAGTAATTCACCCTACGATAGTCTAGAACCGACACCACAATAATGCATAATTGACTATATTAGCATTGATAATCGGAAAATCCCCTCTCTCATAATTTGATAACTTTTCTTAGTTAATTCCCTTTGTGACTTTTGTGTTGCTCAATTTCATTTTCTTTTGCGTTAAACTTGCGAGTTAAATTCTTGATAATCACTTTCTCGCATTTATTTTTCTTTGCAATTTTTATTTCAATTTATCATTTTTCTTAGCCTTAGATAATGTAGGATTAGATTGATTCACACTTCCTCATCGGATTGACCCTTCACGTACTATAAATCACGACCCGTGCACTTGTTGTATTTTGAAGGCTATAAATTGTAAAGCTTGCAAAATGATTAACAATCAATGGAGGGGGAGAAACCTAGATTTGGATCGACAACTGGTGTGAACTTAGCCCCCTAATTCATAACCCAATTATTGATCACTTGTGGAATCGCTGCCCGATGGAAGCTAGAGTCTCCGAACTAATATCAGAAGGTAGTGGAGGGGAAACTTTAGAGGATTTTCTTTGTTGTAGGCGCATCTTCCTTAATTAGGGGATACTACGCTACCAAATTCTATTTGCTGGACACCTAACCCAAGTGGTGCTTTTACAAATGAAACTTGTCACCATATATTATGGCATGATACCAGACAAGTCCGTTGGTATAATCTTATATGGAAGAATACCATGAACCCCAAAGCATCCTTTATTGCCTAGTTGGTCATTAGAACAAAACGTTGATGGTTTAATTCAGCTGATAAAGTCTGCATTTTGTGCCATGTAGTAGACGAGGACAGGAACCACATCTTTTTCACTTGTGATTATTCCATAGTCATTTAGAGTATAGTCCAATATATGGTAGTTGCTGTGAATTATGTGTATGATTGGGAAGTGACTTTGAGATGGTTTATCACTCGGACACAACCAGGTAAAGAAAACTCAATAGTCTTCAAAGTTGCTTTCATCAACTCCATTTTCCTGATATGGAAAGAAAGGGACTGTAGAGTGTACAATAAGTTGAAGACGATAAATATCACTTAACGGACAAAACACTGAATGGTATTTGAGCTACATTAGTGGCAAAGAAGGTTGATCACTTGTTAACCCCAAGTATGAGAGCTAATTGGAATCTTTGAAGTTGAATGTTTTAACAACTATCGAGTTTAACTAGTTAGACCTCCCTTTTGGTGTTTGTAACTTCTGTCAACATTGAGATAGACTATAATGCGTCTATTTCTCTTTTGTATATTTTGTAATAGGTAAGCTATAGAAAATCTAATACATTATTCATTTTTCAAAAAAACAAAACCTTGATCGTGTTAAAGATCTTGTATAAATCAAAAAAAATTCTAGCAAACATAGGCATAAACATAATCATATTTTAAAAGTGTTATTATAAATAAGTACATGCCTTTGTTTCAAGCAATTTATGCATGCTCGTCCAAACTATTTGCTTCATGTTTAAACATAAGGAAAAATAACACACTTATACTACACCCTTGATACAATTCCTTATTAGTTTAGATTTTATAAAATAATTAATCATATTCATAAATTTCCCGAAATTTAACAAAATCCATTAACCTAATAATTTCAAAATCATGAAAATTTTGGCCTAATAATAGGAATTAAAACTTTACAAATCTTAAAGTAACTTTTAATTAAATCAAACGAACACTTACTTTGTCAAAATTAGTGGTTTTTTAAGATCAAATTGAATCATTAATTACATAATTACAAAAATGGAACAACTCAATTGATTCTATAAATTCATAAAATAATACATAAATATGTTTTATTTTATATAAAAAATAATGAAACTTGTAATGTCCAAATTTTAAAATATATATATAATAACTAAAAAAATTTATTAAAACCTTTTAACCATAACATTGAGTGTGTTTGAAGGTTTGCAAAGTACTATGGTCCCTATCCTGTAATCGAGAAGGTTTGCAAAGTTACCTACCGTCTCCAACTCCATTCCGATTGCAAGAAACATCCTGTTTTTCATGTGGTATCACATCAACATTTCTCCCTAACTTTCGTACAAAGCAGATTCTACTCCCTTATCCTCCAGTACAACTAATCATTGTTATTCCCATTATTATGTAACAGAATCTCCTATGGGGATCATCATGACAGTGGAGGACTTGTCGAAGGTACTCGAGGAGGTAAGCTCAGGATTTTGTACACCAAACTTGATTTTGGTAGAGCGGGGCTTTTCTTTTCTTTTGGCTCTCGTTATTCGGAGAGAGAATTTTTTGTATAATTTTATGGTGTTTTATTCTATCTTTTGAATCTCAGTCATTTATTTATGCAGATTCTGTGTAGATTCCATATAAATAGATGCAGAACCTATATAAATAAATGACTGAGATTCATGGAATATAATAAGATACCATAAAATTGGACAGAAAATTCAATCTTTACTATCCGGGCATGTACTTCCTACAAACTTGGGTGTGTGTTCCAAGTCTATTTGTTTCCGAGCAGGTCAAAAGTTTTCTCTATTTCGACCTGACAAAGTGACAATGAAGGAAACTATTGTTAAAATTTTTATAAATTTCTGAATGAAAAAGCGGGAAGGGCATTCTTTTTTTGAATGCTCAGTTTGCTAAATATATTGCAACAGTAACAAGCAGGATAAGTGTCTAACTGAGGGCTGTACTTTTTGTTGATTATTATGCTGCATCTCCTTATCGAGAGCATAATTGATAATACTATGTAAATGCAAAAGCAGTGTGTCATATGAAGTTAATTAACGGGTCTGCAACTTTCGGAGATTTTGACATTCATGTCTACTTGGACCTGGACATTGGTGGCTAATTACCATGGGTATTCAACTATGTCACTGTTCAGGCAATAACTGGGCAACCTAGTCTTTCAGCCTATAATCACGTCATTTTGAAGCTAATCTTAATTAGGAGCACGACAAAGCACCACTTACGAAATGCAAGATGATTAATGCTGTTTCTTACTCCTTAAAAAAAAAAATTTAGAATCATTGTATTTTAAAAGAAAGCTCCTAATAATGCATACACTCCTCAGATCGGGGTACAAGTACAACTTATACTTGTTTAATCTTATACCGGGACACATAAACAGTCAACCTTTTCTTTTAACAAGAGTTGATTTCCATGCATTGATATGCGTGACATCTCTAAATAAAATAGTTTGATTCCATCAAGAAAAGAAAAAGATAATAGGATTGCATACAAATCGTTCATGGTCATCCTCCTAAACAAAGTACACGTTCTCAGCGATGCATGTCTAGAAATTCGTTTTCCAGAGCAGAGGATTGAATATTTAATAAAATGCTCAAAAAATTGCATACAACTCATTCATGGTCATCCTCTTATATTATGTAGAAATATAATATAATAGGATGATTTAAAGAAAAAATGTATCGACAAAAGGCAAAATTATTGCAAAAAAATAAATTTTACATGGTTAATCTTAATAATTTAGAAAAAGAGAATGTCAAAAATTAATCTTTTATTAAAATTTAAATTTTGATATAACCTTCTATACTTTTCAGTATGGTATAAAAGAATTTTATAGACAAATAGTTTTAATATGGTTTACCATTAGTAAAAAAAATGAAAATTTATTAATTCCTTTCTTTTTAAAGAAAACTTGTGCTTTGATTAGGGGAGGTTATTAAATTAACCTTATCTTACTTTAATCAACTAATTTTAATTATCATAAAGTTTGTCAATCATCTACTTCAGACTCAAAAATAATCTTGATGCCAAAGTTCACCAGATGAAACTCTACATAATAGCTTCCAAAGCTGCAATCGTCTTTAAGTTGTCGTTTTCACAAGAGTAAACCAGAGAGTTTGAATAAGATTATTTCAAATAACCAAGCCACTTAAAACCCAAAAGCTCAGGAAAGTAAACTCATAAGTTCAACACGGAATCCACCACTAGATCTCAATCGAAAGTCACCAAATGCTGTTCAACTTTTGGTTTCATAAAAAGCCCAGATGAAGATAATGTTTCCCAATTAAAGAAGTAGAGGATAATAGGTTAATGAAGATGAAGTGAGTTAGTTTGAAACAAAATGGATGAATTATGGGTATGAGTTATAGGATATAAGTTATGAACTAGGTCTATTAGTCCACGTGGATGCTTATTTGTTTTTTTTTTTTCGTAGAATGCATGTGATAGTTAAATGTAGTTTTATTAGATAAATCAGTAAAAGACTAATAGAAATAGTTGTTAGAGTTTTAAAAGGTTAATACCTTAATTGAAAACTTTAAAAGATTTAACACTTAATTAAAAAAATTTCAAAAAGTTTAATACTTTAAAATCTGTTATCCCTTTCTATACATGTCATTTCGTACGAAGTTTCAGTTATGTGACTTCTGCAACAGTGGACTTGTTGAGACGAGGCACTCAATAACTTGAATTTTATTTTCATATCAATTAAATTTTAAATTTTTATAAAAATTTATATAAATTTCTATAAGTTTTAATATTTAAAATTTATTTTTAAAATTAGCATTTATTCAAACAACAAATTTGACAAAAAAATTATCAATGGAAATGTTTTAAGTACCTTAGAATCTTTTATCTAAAGCAATAAAGAGATCCATGAAAATATAGTTCAATATATTAAATCAAAGTAAACTAAATAGAAAGAGACATAAGAAGATATCATTCAAGATGAAAAATAAATTATATTATTTTATAATAATTAGGCCTATTATGTTCTATAGAATGGGGTGTTAATCAATGAAATAAATACATAATTATAAGTTAATAGCGAAGGGGATAAGATTGATCTATTGAATGCGTAACCTTATAAGAAATGATAAGGTTAAGAACAGAGTGCTAAGAGAAAAACTGACGGTGCCCTGTTTGGTTCCGTTTTTGTTAACCGTTTTTCTTTTTGGTTTTCATAAAAAAACAAACTATTTATTAAAACATGTTTGGCTCGCATTATTGCTGTTTTTGGTTTCCAAAAATAAAAAAACTGCAACGAGATTATGAAAACGTAAAAAGGACGTTTTCAGATGATTTTAAAACAGGTTTATTTTTTACCCCAAAATTGTTTCTGCGCCGCTGACTCTTCTTCATCTTTAGGTTTGCTATGATTTTTCTTTTTCTGTTCAGGTTTACGTTTATTTTTGTTACTTGTTACTCTGTTATTCTCTGTTTCTACGATTTCTGCTATTGTATATCTCCACTGCTGCATTGCTTTCATATCTCTTTTATTATCTCCACTACTGCTGCTTTTGTATATCTCCACTGCTTTTCTATATGAACTCACCATTGTAAACGCTTTGTGTGTGTGTGTGTGTTGATGACGGAAAGAGAGAGAGTATATTTGCTTGGGAATAGGACGGGTGATGAGTCGTAAAGTGACGAGCTGGTTTTTGGGAAGAGACATAGATGATAGTGTTGTTGTTATCTATCTATCATACGAAGAACTTAAAGACTGTATTACTGGAATTTTGGAGGACTAAGTTTAGAGAGAGAAAGCGTAATAAAACAGGGGCAAACAGAGTAAGTTTCAAGGACTCAACAACACATTGAACTCTTCTTGATTTCTTGCCCACTGATTCTTTACATCGTGGCATGGCCCTGCATGCACACGTGAGAAACTGCATGCACACGGTGACGTGAGTGAGTGAGTATAGTTAGGAGAGAAGAAGCACACAGTGACGTGGGTATAGTTGGGAAGAGAAGAAGTTGTGAGTGAGTGAGTATAGTTAGGAGAGAAGAAGCACATGGTGAAAATTCTGGTGAATTGGGGAATGCTGTAACGAAGGGTTGGTTTTACTTTTACCATTTTCCTGATTACTGCACTGTACAGTATTTCATTAAATCGTAAGATTGAAGTAGAAGCCTTGGTTCTGGTGTTTTTTGACGTTTATGAGATGTCTTGTTCATTTATCCTCAACCCTATTCAGTATAATCTGTTATAATCTTGAAGAAACCTAGTATTTTACAGTGTTATAACTAATATATACTATAGCAAACATAATTTAACCATCTTCATACCGACATCGGAGACCATGAAGCGAAGTCTATTAACCATTGCTCTGACACGCCAGTGTGAAAAGTAAACGACAAGTATGAAAATAGTTTTCAGTTTAAATAATCTAACCTAGTATTTGTAGAAGTAAAATACATGCACTACGTACACATAAACTAATACTACGATTGACATGTAAAATGAATCACTTCTTCCTTTCATAGTTAACCTTATCATTTTCACTTCATTGAGTGACAAGTAGTCAATTGCATTTGGCTTTGAAGGGACCTCTCTACCTAGTCGACAGTAATGGAATAGAGATGTTAATTAAGGGATATTGACCTTATTCACGATTTGATTTCTATTACACCTTGCTTTATATTTTGTTGTTTCATGACAAGGAAATGAGATTATTGAATTCAAGCATTCTTTTGTCCAAGATTATATTAGTTAACCAACAAATGGGTCATCACAACAACATATACAGAGACCTAAGAATATAAAA
>JAOQMS010043297.1:0-12063 GCA_027563885.1 Erythroxylum longipes
AACCACAACAAAAATAATCAAATTGAACCTCAACATAAACTAAACACATGCTTACTAGTAAGAAAAGAATCGGGGTCTAACATAAAAAGCTGAATATGTCATAAAGAGTGCATGTATTTTGTTGATGTAAAATAGCCCAAGTATGTTATTAGGTTCATGAATTTGAGATGATACTATTGCTATTGCTAAAGGAATTTAGGTGCACAATGTATTCTATATTCGTATATTTAGAAGGTATCAGTTAGATTTGACATCTGTGTTCAGAAAATTGAGACTTGTAAATAAATTGAAATGTGTGGAAAAACTAGTACGAATGGTCCGTCATTAGAATAAGTCAATAAGAAATCAAGGAAAATCGAATGAATGGAGAAAATAATTCTAGAAAAGAAGTCAATTGGGAGACTGAGAAAAACATGAGATAACATTACTTCATCTAAAGAACTAGTTACTTAATAATTTCGAGAAACTAATTATGGGCACATTGAGTTTTGGCGATACCTGTTTAGGTTGACATATGCCCCTAACATCATTCATAGAATTAATGAATAAAGTATTCCAACCTTGCTTGGATTAATTAGTGATTGTGATCATAGATGATATTTTGAGTGTATTAAAAAATTAAAGAGAAACATTTTGAACACTTAAGGTTAGTCTTACATATCATGAGGGAGAAACAATTATATGCCAAGTTCAGTAAGTGTGAATTTTGACTTAATCAAGTAGTACTTTTGGGTCATATAGTATTTGGATAGGGCAAATAAGTAAACCTAAAAAAAGTAGAGGTAATAATGAAGTGGGAAACTCTAGGATATGTATCTGAGATTTGGAGTTTTTTTAGATTAGTTGTATACTATCGGAGGTTTGTTGAGGGGTTTTACTAATCTTAGCCCTTTTACAAAACTTCTGAGGAAGAATGTGTCATTTAGATGGACTGATAAAGGTACAAAGAGTTTTGAGGAACTAAAACACTGATTAACTACAACATCGATGATAGCTATTCCATCTGGATCTGGAGGTTATATAAAATATAATGATGTTTCACACAAAGGATTAGGATGTATTCTGGTGCAGCATAGTAAAGTGATTTCATATGCATCGAGACAACTAAGGTTTCATGATTTAATTATTTGGTACATGATTTAGAACTTGTTGCAATAGTAATTGCTTTGAAAATTTGGAGACATTATATGTAGAGTGAAACATTTTGGATATATACAAATTATTAAAGTTTGAGTTAATTATTGAGTCTAAAAGAGTTGAATATGAAACAGAGACGATGGATAGAGTTACTTAAAGATTATGATTGTACGAATGAGTATTATCTTGGTAAAGCTAGTGTTGTATTTGATGTATTAAGCAGAAAATTCAATAGCATTGTAGCACAAATTTAGATATTGAGGTTACCAAATCTGGTTCCATTAAAAGCATAGAATGTTGAGTTGAATTTGGGGCAAAATGAAGTATTATTAGATGTATTGAATTTAAGATCAGTTTTACATGAAAGGATTAGAAAAGCCAAAAGTGAGGATTCATAATTAGGGAATCTTAACGAAAAATTAAAAATGAATTCGAATTTTGAGTTTGAATTGGAAAATGATACATTATGATTGAAGTAAGGAGCATTTGTACCCGATATAGATAATTTGATAAAAGAAATTTTAGAAGAAGTACACATAGCAGTCTATGTTATACATCCTGGGGTTCAATTAGGTTAGTTTTTGTGTTTAAGTGTTTTTATGGGTTATTTTGAATCTTTAAGCTTAATTTGTATATTTTTCAGGTACCTTGATGTGTGTGCTAGTGTTGCATGGTAAACGGGGAAGAATGGTGATGATTTAAAGAGTTTTGGGCTAAAAGATACAGGCCACGATCGTGCACATTAGCCACGATTGTGATAGAAGAGGAAGAGCCAGAGGTAGCTAGGCCACAATCGTGCACTAAGAGCCACGATCGTGCAACAGAGAGCATCAAGTCAGGCCAAGATCGTGCACTTTAGGCTACGATCGTGACAAAAAGAAAAAAGTGCCAGCCACGATCGTGGCAGCCAAGGCCACGATCATGCCCTATGTCGGGCTGACACTAGAACTCAAAATTTGAGTGATTTTTCGGACCATTTTGACCCCAAGTTTGAACTAAGGCTTCCACAAAATAAAGACAACATGATGTGACAGCTGCCAGCAGTTATTAGAGAGCTGAGAGAGCTGTGCAAAAGAGATATTCTGCCAAAAATATGAGAGATACCTAGATAGAAATCAGGCGATCAAGGAAGGAGACGAAGGAAGAGAGGCACGAAAACACGTTTGACGTGACGTACTTCTCGGAACAGGTGATTTTCCACAATCGCGACCTCCGAGATCCATTCCGATAGTATTTTCTAGTTTTTGTTTTGATTTCATTGATGTATGAAATTTGGAGATTGATTAGAAATATTGTTGTTAAGTGTTAAATTTTTCTGTCTAAACTCACCTTCAGGTTTTTCTTCTTGAGATTAATAAAATTTATTTGATTGTGTTTTATTGCAATTTAATTGTGATTCAACTTCGATTCTTCATAACTTGGCAATAAATAAGAGGGTGAGCTAGTAAAAATTATCAATTTAGGTTAACGAGAGTTAGATAAATCGATAGGTAGAGAATTGGATCAAACCGGTAGAGTCGTGTAACGAGAGATCAAACATAGATTCCCGGTAGGTTAATAGACAACGTTATAACTAATTTAAGTTTTGCACTAATTGCGTATCGAGAGATCACAATTTCCATAATTTGAATTGGGGATTATTAATTAGGGTTAAGAATTATAACTCGAGAGAGAGTAATTCACCCTAGGACCGTCTAAGCCCGTTAAATCGAAAATTACATTATTGGGTAGATTTTCTTTAGTTTCGAATAAATTCCCCCTTTCTCTCAATTGGTCACTTCTAAGTTGAAATTCGGATTATTTGTGTGAGTTGACTTTTGTTCATTCTTTTGGTGCTTTAATTTCTCATATTTGATTCTTGATTAATTTTAACTTCTGCAGTAGTTTTTTAATTAGGTATTGTGAACTTAGTTGCTGTTATATTTTAGGACTAGTTCCCTTCCTCGTGGGATCGACACCTTAGGTACTACACGAACGAACCATACGCTTGCGGTAATTACCAAGGTTATAAATAGTAAAACTTAGCGCATGTATCCTTGAGCAAACAAGTTTTTGGTGCCGTTGCAAGGGAAGGTAACTTAGTTCTATATTTTAAGGCGTTATAATAGTTTCTAATTTTTGTTTATTTATTTATTTTGTTTGTTTTACTTAGGAATCGTGCTCTTGCATGAGCACAAGAGTCATGAAGGATTCAAGTAGTGCAGTGGAGACTTTAGATTTAGACATAACTCGTTTAGAACAAACCCTTAGGAAAGCTCGGAAAGAAGAAGAAGGAGAGTTCGAGAAAGCAAAAATGGTCGAGGAGTTCCAACGCAACATGGATTGAAAAGTCAACCATGGTAGGCAACAACAGAGGACCTTCATGGATTTTATGAGGCCAGGGTTCAATCCTGTGAACCAAGGAGTGGCTAGACCGCCTGTTCAAGCGGTCTCCTTTGAAATTAAGCTAGCCCTCTTGAATATGCTTCAACAGAATGTCTAATTCTATACACTTGCAAATGAAGACCCGAACGCTCACATCGTGAGTTTTCTTGAGATCTGTGATACTTTCTGGTATCACCAGATGTCGAAAGATGTAGTGAGAATTAGGCTACCTCCCTTTACGCCTAGGGATAGAGCAAAGGCTTGGTATCATTCACTGAGCCCCGTTAACATTACGACATGGGACCAACAAATACTTTCTACTAACAAAGACAACCAAAATTATTAAGGGAATTACAAATTTCCAACAAGGTGATGAGGATTCCATTTATGAAGCATGGGAGCATTACAAAGATTTGCAAAGGAGATGCTCACACCACAATTTACCTAAGGAGTTCCTGCTGTAGACATTTATCACATAGTAAACCCATAAACTAGAGGCACCATCGATGTGGTGTTGGAGGATCATTAATGAGAAAGACGATTGATGAAGTAGAGGAATTAATAGAGGAGATGGCCTACAATAGCTGCTTATGGGCTAGTGAACGTAGTAAGCAACCTACTAACTTTAGGGAGCAGAAGGGAGTTGTCACTGTTGATTAGATGATGGAGATATAAGCTAAGATCGATAACTTGACATGACAACTTAGTAATATGAAGGCATCATCCTCAGCTACAGTAAAGGCTGCGCAATTGGAGTACGAGCTATGTGGCTAGTTGGATCATGATACGATGGGCTATTATTTGATGAGAGAAGATAACCAGGAGCAAGTTCATTGCATATGAGCTTAATTTGGACATGGAGGGGTAATAATCCCTACTCCAATATATATAACCCTGGGTGGAAGAATCACCCAAACTTCTCCTGGTCTAATAATAATAATGGAGGGTAGTTCAGACCCCAAGGATAATCAAGCTTCTAACAGGATAAAACAAGCTCGATGGATTCAAAATTGACAGAATTTTAGATAAGATAGGAGGAATGGAGGAATCATATAGGAGTCTCGAGAGTAAATTTGAGCGAGTCACAAAGAATCATGCTCCGTCTATCCACAATTTAGAAGTCCAAGTGGGGCAGCTCGTGGAAGCAACATCGACTCGGAATGCTGAAACTCTCCCAAGCAACATCGAATCGAAACCAAAGGAGCATATCATGGTTGTAAGCTAGACTCAAGACGAGGAGCTGGAAGAGGTAGACAAAAGAGAAGGTCAAGTAGTTAAAGACGACCTTCCAAATGAGACTGTGAGCAAATCAGTGCAAGTAGTTCGAAGGGTATTCCTGCACTAATATTTTGCTTAGAAGGAATTATATGCTAGGAGAGCAGTAGGAATGTTACAAGAAATCGAGCCAAACAAATTTGAGGAAGTGACGGAACTAATACAATCGAAACTCAAATTACAAGAGTCTGTCATAGAGAAGGTGAAGGAGTGAATACTGGAAGAAACCCCAACATAGTGAAGAAGGATAATCCAGGGGACTTTTTCATCCCCTGTAGTATCAATAAGATCATCATAGATAGGGAATTCACAAACTTAGGCACGAGCATAAATGCAATGCCCTACACTCTCAATCTTAAATTAGGGTTACGAGAGTTAGTGCCCACAAAGTTTTTGATTAAGATGGCCGATAAGACTTCACTTAAATCGATGGGAATCATACAAGATGTGACGGTCAAGTTTGGTAATTTTATCTTTCCCACGGATTTCTATATTTTGGATATCAATAAAGATGAGGATACTCCGATGATTCTTGGTCGACCATTTGTATCCATTGCGCGCTTAATGATTGATGTGGATGGGGACAAACTAACTTTACGAGTAGGGAAGGAGAAAATGACCTTCAAGGTGACTGTTAGAGAGTATGGAGCTCCTTTAACTCCAGTGGATCGCAACAAACCCAAACCTTGAGGAGAATGGGAAGACATTGAGGATCCTGCAAATGTTTTCCAAAAGAAGCACTCACAAAGGAGAAGGCGAGGCAAGGAAAATTTCAAGAAAGGTGGTAGTTGCAATAAGGTAGCAAATATTCAAACTTTTAGATTAATAATGATGTTACCATCAAATCAATCATTCCAACCGCTGTGAGCTTTAAAAGGAGCGTCGAGTTACCGACATTAAAGGAAGCACTACATGGGAGGCAACCAACAGATAAATTAGTTTATAGTTTAATTTTGTTATATTAGTTAAATTTCATAGTTAGGTTCATTCTTGTTTTGGTTCAATAAAAGCAAAAAGAGGAATAGGATTTCAGAATTATGAGGAAGATTACGTAAGCACATTAAGAGAAGTGAAGAAGAATTATGAACTAAAAGACGAAAAAGGTCTTGGTGTCAAGATATAGGCACTGGCCACGATTGTGACCTGAATTGGGATGTCCTTCTTCAGTAGCCTGCGACTATGAACAAAAAGGGGAGGATGTGAATTTACCCTTTTTACTACCTATTTATTCAATTCTTACTTAACTTTTACCTTCACTTTCATTTTTGTTTATCTCTCTAGAACTCCAACTTCCAAACCCCTCTAACATCTCTCCAGAAATTTTCAACCGTCAACTATCCAAACTGAACCCAATCATGCCTCGTATTAAGCAAACTATCCAACTGGAGCCTCACGGAGCACAAGAAGTCGCGAGATAGGGGAGATGAAACCGAGCAGTGGACTTTAGAGCTTCATTTCCTAATTACTCCAAGGAAGAAGGCATTCGTTTCCGCTCCCTTCATTCTAGGCAATTTGTTGTGCCTAAATTTTTTGATTTTGATACATTGGATAGAATAGAAATGTGTGAGCAGATATAAAACTTAGCAGAGAGGATCCAGTGGGGTCAGTTCATTAGATTCCAATTTTCTATTTATGAAGAGCTTACCCTAGAATTATTCACGTCCTTGACCTTTGACCCCAAGAACATTAAGGAATTATGGTTTATATTGAGGGGGCGATCTTATGAATTAACAGTAGAGATCATGTGTGACATATGTGGATTCCTTGAATCCACCATTGTCAACCAACATGATGACTTTGGTTCCTCCTAATACTAGCATGAGCTAACCGGTATTGAGCATTTCTAAACCAAAATGCTCACAACAATATTACCTGGTCCCATGAACATTGATGCTGCATAAATTTATGTGTCAACTGGTCTTTGACAACTCAGAGACCAATATGTGTTTAACCAAGGAACTATTTATACTGTGGTGTATGGACCATAGTATTCCAGTATGCACATCCACGCTTTTGCTACGACTCTGCAAAAGTGAAGCAACCATCTTGGAATGGGGTACCTAGTTTTTGCCATCGTAAAGCATTTTGGTGTGGATCGAATGGGATTAACAGTGCATCTGTCCTAGTTCCTTGACCACTATCATATATTTCGAGCAGAGATCATTCACTCCACCAACAGGAGTCAGTGGGAAAGAAATGAAAAGACACATGTGCAGGCCAAGATGGGTCAGGCAAGCTTGAGTTTTGCGCCACCTAGGCGGGTACTGGAGGCATCAACAAGCCAGGAATTGAAAGAAGAGGAAGAAGAGGACCAACGCTAGACAAAAGTTTTGGATGCGCTCTCCAAAACCAACATAACACTAAAAGAAGTGGTGAAGCCAGAGCTGAGAGATCCATTGAATCCATCAGTATTTTGAAGCTCAAGGTGTTCAATTACCACCTCCCACACCATCACCACCTCCATCTCCTTAGGATTCAAGTCAAACCTAAAAATTTTTTCAATTATATTTTGTTTTGTGTTGTTTATTTTTTGTTATTTTTTTATTTTATTTTATCGTTAATTTTATCTGTTCGTTTTCATTTTAAATTTCTATTTTCACATTTCGTTTATATATGTGTTGTGTGTGTTTCCTTCTCAAATTGAGGACAATGTGTTGTTCAAGTGTGGGTAGGGATTCTTTGTTTTTCTTTTGTATGTGAATTTTGTATACTGTATGATAGTATTAGGTTGCATGGTGTGAAATGTGTGAATGTGTCAATGGCTTAGATTGAGTGATTTTTTTTTTAATTTTGGACATAGTCTATTAGGTTGTGAGCAATTATTGGTATGTGAAATTAGTGAATTAGGGGGCCTTTGGATTTAGCACCCTATAGATTGTCACATTCAGTATATAATTTAAAGCCTTTTAGCTAAGTAGCTTAACTAGTATTTTTCATGGAAACGAATGGTTTAAAGCAACAAGGTAGGCCAAAAAAAACAAGTGTTTAATAAGTGTTAATAATCACTATTTCGCTGACCTTCGGGTTATGAATAGAGTTAACAGCTAGTTGAAAACATGATGTAGCTAAGTAATAGGCTTGAAGTTTCATGGAACTATACCTAGGAATAGTTATCGAGTCTAAAGGATCGAAAAATTATTAATGTGTGTGCACAATTGAAATGGGTAAATAGGTTAACACTTGGTCTTGATTTAGTTGTATATTTAGTTCAAAGCCCCTAGATGCATATTTTGCACGTTAATGATTTGACATAATTCCAATGGGTGTGTCCAAGATTAAATTTAGTTCATGAAGATTGGAGCCATTATCACATTATTGCATAGTGTGTTTGTTTTTTTCAGGTGTTGTTGTTTTGTTTGCATGAGAAAAAGCAAACGTTTAAGTGTGGAGATGTTGATAGTAGTGTTTTGTATGATGTTTTAGGGTTTAATTTGTTATGCATTGACTGTTAAATTGAGTGTTGAGTATGCATTTAGGGTTTACTTAGGTTAGTTTTTGTGTTTAAGTGTTTTTATGGGTTAGTTTGAGTCTTTGAGCTTAATTTGTATATTTTTTAGTTACTTTGATATGTGTGCTAATGTTGCAGGGTAAATGGGGAAGAACGGTGATGATTTAAAGAGTTTTGGGCTAAAAGACATAGGCCACAATTGTGCACATTGGCCACGATCGTGCACATTGGCTTCGATCGTGACAGAAGAGGAAGAGCCAGAGGCAACCAGGCCATGATCGTGCACCAGGAGCCACGATCATAATAGAGAGCGTCAAGTCAGGCCATGATCGTGCACTTTAGGCCACGATCATGACAGAAAGAAAAAAGTGCCAGCCACGATCGTGGCAGCCAAGGCCACGATCGTGCCCTACATCGGACTAACACGAAAATTCAAAATTGAAGTGATGTTTTAGACTGTTTCGACCCCTTGTTTGACTTAGGGCTCCCACAGAATAAATAGAACATGATGTGACAGTTGCCAGCAGTTATTAGAGAGCCGAGAGCGTTACGCAAAAGAGAGATTCTACCAAAAATCCAAGAGAGACCTAGATAGAGATCAGGCGATCGAGGAAGGAGATGAAGGAAGAGAGCACAGAGACATGCTTGACGTGACAGACTTATTGAAACAAGTGGTTTCCCACATTCATGACCTCTGAGATCCATTCCGACAGTATTTTCTAATTTTTATTTTGATTTCAGTGATGCACGAACTTTGGAGATTGATTGGAAATATTGTTGTTAAGTGTCAAATTTTCTATCTAAACTCACCTTCGGGTTTTTGTTCTTGAGTTTGATAAAATTTATTTGATTGTGTTTTATTGTGATTTAATTGTGATTCAATTTCGATTCTTCATAACTTGGCAATAAACTGAGAGGTGAGCTGGTAAAAATCATCGATTTAGGATAACGAGAGTTAGGTAAATCAATAGGTAAAGAATTGAATCAAATTGGTAGAGTCATGTAATGAGAGATTGAGCATAGATTCTTGGTAGGTTAATAGACAACGTTAGAACTAATTTAGGTTTTGGACCAATTGCGGATCGAGAGATCACAATTTTCATAATTTGAATTAGGAATTATTAATAGGGTTAAGAATTATAACTCGAGAAAGAGTAATTCACCCTAGGATCATTTGGGCTCTTTAAATTGGAAATTACATTATTGGATATATTTTTTTAATTTTGAATAAATTCCCCGTTCTCCCAATTGGTCATTCCTAGGTTGAAATTTAGATTATTTATGTGAGTTAGCTTTTGTTCATTCTTTTGGTGCTTTAATTTATCATATTTGATTCTTGATTAATTTTAATTTCTGTAGTAGTTGTTTAATTAGGTATTGCGAACTTAGCTGCTGTTAGATTTTTGGACTAGTTCCCTTTCTCGTAGGATCGACACCTTAGGTACTACCTAAACAACCTGTGCGCTTACGATAATTACCAAGGTTATAAATAGTAAAACTTAACGTGTGTAATCTTATGCGAACAAATACATGGCTAAATATTTTATTCGCCACCAGATTAAGATTGTTGAAGATATACTCAGAGCTTATATTTTGGAGATCCTAGGAGAATGGAATCGATATAAAGCTTTAATTGAATTTGATTATAACAATCATTATTACAGTAGTACCGGTATGGCACCGTATAAGGTGTTATACGACAAAAAGGGTCGTCCGCCTTTATATTGGGATAAAAAGGGCCTAAGAATTGTTGAAGGCCCAGAATTGATTCAAGATACTGTTGATAAGTGAAATTGATCTGTAATAGAATTTAAGTAATTCAAGATAGACAAAAGAGATTGGTGGATCAACACCAAACAGCTATGGAATATCAAGCGAAAGATAAAGTGTTTTGAGAGTATCGCTTTGGCAAGGTGTGCTTAAATTTGGTAAAAATGGGTAAACTAAGCCTGAAATCCATTAGTTTATATGGAATTATTGAGAGAATAGGACCATTGATGTTAGGACCCCGCCGTTACAAGTCATATGCCTGACGTCTTAAGTGACATCTGGACGCGCATCCCACAAGGGTGGAGTGCCCACACCAGGAAATCATTAAAAAGAACTCACTTTTCCTATTTCCGAATAGATTTTGGGAAAAATTAAATTGGAATTTCAATTGGACCTCTTCAGAACATTTGTTCCCTATTGTATTAAGTATCTAATGACACCAAAATCATTCAATTTGATTCAAAAATATGAAAGTTATAGCCCAAACATTTTCGGACTATTTTTGAACTGAAACAGTACACTATACCCAACTTCACTCCCGAAATTGAATGTCCTAGGGACTGAATTAAAATTCGATTCCTTCAGATACTTTGTATCTCTATGTCTCTAGCTTATTTAGAAATAATAATCATCCCATTTAGAGCTCTAAGGGTTAAGATATCATCAAAATACTAAAGCATATTTGGCAAAAATATCCAATTCACACTCTTCCAACCGATACCCTCAATTTGATTCAATTAATCTTTTTCAAATTAATACCAAAAGCTATAAATCTTTTTTGGAGAGATAGAGGAATGTGTTAGGAAACCATTGTTTTAAAAATCAGGTCATTTAGAGGTCGGATGACAAAGTTATGATCAAAAGAGTGAGAGGTGTTCAGATCTGGGAACACCAGCATCGTCGCGATTGCCGCGATCCGACCTGCTGCGCGGCCACAAAGTCGCGATCGCGACTCTGCGCGAAAGACAGCAAAGTCATGATCGCGACTTGCTTCTTCCTCTTTTGCTTTTCTTCCTCAGACCTGTGTTAGAAAAAAAGGCATAACTTTCACTACAAGTATCGGATTAAGGTCATTCAAAGACCGTTGGAAAGAAGACTTCTAGATCTACGACTTCTATGAAAACTCAAAAACAAAATTGGCCTAAAAATGGGTCAAAAGTTCAAACCAAAGAAGCTGTCCCGAAAGTCCATCCTAGGCAACATCCTAAACTTCTAATAATTATATCTCTAAACCACAATGTCAAAAAATTTCATACTAGATATCATTGGAAAGCTAGAAAAATAATCTACAATTTTCAAGAAGGCAACTTCATCTAATTCAGCCTAGATCAATACAATATTTCCCTCGAAGCCAGAACACAAATTCTCATCCTTATGGAAAACTTGAAAAATGCAATAAACAAAATTGACATACCATTGGAAAAACACAGACATACTTCATTAACATTAAAATATAAGAGTTTTTACAAAGCTTTAGTGGGCATTTTCAGCCTCAATACATCAATATCTCAAAATTCCCAAAATACAAAAAGATACATGAACAGTAATTTGCTCAAAATGCAACTAAAGCCTTGTGGTTACAAATCTGGCTTAAACACAAAAGATGCGAATTTTAGAGTGATGCCTTGATTGTCTTTCATTTGATCTCATTTTCTTCACCTGAGGATGGGACAAAAATGGGGTGAGCTTAAAAGCTCGTAGGTAACAAGTTTATAACGAATCATAAAACACATGGATCTTAAATTTTCAACCGAATTCATAATAAAACAAATCATGTATGCGTCAATCTTGTCAACATATCATAAACACATAAACACATCAAAACGGTTTGGGTAGGTCCAAAACAGAACGTACTACACATTTCGCATAAGGGTCCTGTGTAGTCGTGAATAGAATGTACTATCGCATTCCCACAAAATGGTTTTTGCGTAGCCGTGAACTTATGGGAGTCCATGAAGGAGTTCCATGCCACTAGCAGACAGGCGGGAGAAACCTTTAGTCAAAGTACACTTGACATACTTAAGGGACCAAACCAAACCCATATAACATGCATTTCATAACTTGTAAAC
>JAOQMS010043298.1:0-12057 GCA_027563885.1 Erythroxylum longipes
AATTATTATTTATAAACTAATATTTATTTTATATATTTTTAATTATGAAATAAAATTTTATTTGAAATATATTTTTAAAAAATTTAATTATATTTATTAATAATTATTAAATTAATTTTATAAATTAAATTAAATTAAGATATTTATAATTTTAGTAATAATTAATTATAATTAATTAAATATATAATATATTTAATTGATAGTACATTAAATAATATATTTTTGTTTCATGTTTTAGTTAATTGATTCCTTATTACGAACTCCTGTTATAAATTATAATAATAGTGGTTATTTATATGTGAAATATCCGTAAATTATTGTGATTTTATATTTATTGTGATTATTATTTATTATTTTGATTTTTAGAGATAGGGTTAAAAATATACAATACAACTATAAAATATGATAATAAACTATTTTGTAATTTTTAAAAAAATTCAAGGACTATTTTATAAATTTAAAAAATTATTCAAAATAATATTTGGTATTGACCGATACTAATCCAGTACCGTATCAAAATTCGATCCGACGCTAAATTCGATATGGTATCCCATGACACGTTAAAAGTTGAAACCAAAAGTTGACTTTTTGTCTCCCTTTCACCTCTTTTTCTCCTAAATATTCAAAATTTATCACAGACCCTCTCTCTCTCTCTCTCTCCCTCTCCCCGACTGTACAATCCCATTCGTTCTCTTCTATAAAATCCAAAAAGACTAACCAAAAAAATACCAAACACAAAAACAGGAAAGATCCTCTTAACTACCAAAACTAAAACAACAGCATAACATGTGCGAGTCTCTGAGCATCCGTTACCAAATCTGCGACGAGCTTGGTCGAGGCCGTTTCGGCACTATTCATCGCTGCTTATCCGCCGCTGGTGACCAGTTCTTCGCCGTCAAAACCATCGACAAAACCCTCCTCTCCGACTCCACTGATCGTGAGTGCCTCGACAATGAGCCCAAGATCATGTCTCTTCTATCCCCACACCCCAACATCGTACAAATATTCGATGTCTACGACTCCGAAGATTCACTCTCCATAGTCATGGAACTCTGCGAAAGTTACAGTCTTTACGACTTAGTTATACGCACCAGCGGCGGTCTAAACGAGGTCGAATCAGCCACCATCATGAAACAACTTCTTGAAGCCATCGCCCATTGCCATAGGTTCAATATTGTCCATAGAGACATAAAGCCTGATAATGTGTTGTTTGATTCGCGGAACAGAGTGAAGTTGGCGGATTTTGGGTCCGCGGACTGGTTGGCCGCCGGAGAGGGGATGAGGAGCGTGGTGGGTACGCCGTATTATGTAGCGCCGGAGGTTGTGACGGGAAGAGAGTACAACGAGAAGGTCGATGTTTGGAGCGCCGGTGTCGTTTTGTATGTCATGTTGACCGGAATTCCGCCGTTTTATGGAGAGACTGTCGAGGAGATTTTCGAGGCTGTTGTTAGAAGCAATCTGAGATTCCCACCTCGGATTTTTCGAACCGTAACTGCAGAAGCTAAGGATCTGCTGAAAAAGATGATTTGTAGAGATATTTCGAGGAGGATCTCTGCTGAACAAGCTTTAAGTAAGTTTTTTTTTTTTTTCCTTTCAAATATCTGTAGAATCACCGATAAAAATGGGATCTTCTTCGAAGATTTTAGCTTTTCTTGTGGATTTTTCGCCCGTTAACAAAATCAAAAACAAGATTATGGAGTTGGATTTGGGTGTTAAAACTGAAACTTCCGTATTTTCTCTAGCCAAACAAGGTCCTTATTCTTGAATTTGCGCTTATTCCTTTTTTGTTGAAATGCAGTGCATCCATGGATTGTGGGTGGTGGGGAGACAACAGCTCCAGTGGACTGAATTACGTCTAGTCTAGAATTAGAAAACCAAAAAAAAAAAAAAAGCGTTCCAAATAAGAAAACCAAAAAAAAGAAGCCCAACTTATCAATTGTGTGGAGGACATATCTAAGACTGCCTATCTAGATCTTAGAGATTGCAGATTATAAGACGTTCACAACTTCTCACTCAGTGGCACGAAATCCCAACGAACGATAGTTTCAAGAACAGGCAGATTTTCAAACACGCTAAGAAGCTACAGCCTGCAGTAGAGAAAATAGAGGTGGCATGACACTTCCGCAGCCAAGAACTAAAGCCAGCTCCTTCGGTCCTTCCCTGCTTTTTTTAAATAATTTATTTCTTTTTTTAGGGTTTTGTTTTGAGTTACGACGAGAATCTGATCTGCATCTGAAAGCCTTGTGTAAATAAGATTATAAAAAATGGTGAGAATCCTTTTGTCTTTCCCGCCTTTGCCTTTTTTTTCTTTGGTTAAAGGAAGTGAAAATTATAGAAACTTTGTACAAGGTAACACTTTTAATTTGAATTATATCCACATGTTGATCTTTCTGGTTCTCATTTCTTTTTGTGCAAGAAGTATGTTCAACTTATGGTTTGGTTTGTGGAATCTTGTGTGTTTTCTTTAAGAAAAAAGGTTAAACATTTTTATATCGATCTATCAAACTTATATGCAACTAAGAAAACACGGAGATCTTTTTTCTTAGCGAAGAGTGGACTTTTGCATATGGAATATGCTCGGATTATACCATTTCTCTCTTTTCTATACTTCCAAATTCCTAGCCTCGTTACTTTCACTTTGCTTTTCTCTTACTCAAGTCTGGGTATTTGTCAAATTTCTAAGTCTAGAATGTCCGCACCAATATTAATATTTACTTATTTAGGATGTCAATATTAGATAGGGAGCACATCAATTATTTATTAATCTTAAAAAGAGAGTTGCGCAATTTAGGTTATCAATATCTTATGCGGCATAGTTGTTGGATGGTACATCAGGGGGGAAACTGTCCTGATAGCTTATCATAGTTCTCTGTTTTGACAATAAGTGCATTGTAGGGAGAGAAAGAGAAGAGAAGCTTCTCATAGTTCTCTGTTTTGACAATAAGTACATTCTAGGGAGAGAAACAGCAGTCTCGAGTCTCGACTCCTCTTACTTCTAGAATAATAAATAATATGTTACTTGGTGAAAAAATGAAAAATAATTGAGCTCTTATATTGTAAAAACAAGTTTGTACAAGGAGGGATCTGCCAAAAACCACGTTGACGTATTTCATATTATCAATTTGGACTTGTGCTCTTCAATCGGCTGCCATCTTTTCTTTAGGTCTTCTTCGCCTGCTTCTCTTGTATGTTCATAAGAAGAAAAGAACATCAGAACACGTCATTGACACTGAAAATCCATCAGGTTATTTACAAGAAATCCTCTATGAATTTTTTGTGCGCTTTGCCCAACGAAAGACGTGTCTACCAACTGGCAATTCTTGGTCATAATCTCACCATCTTTATGTGTGTGTATATATATATATATTTATTTGGTCAATGATAAGAGTGTACACCAGGTTCTGGAAATTATTTAAGTTATAGCTTAACCCCGCAGTTGATGATTCTAGAAGACTATAATTGAGAATCTTATGTAACCCAAAAAAGGAATAAACTAGGGATATGCCAGAAAAGCACGTGGGCTATGCAACTGTTCACTTGGACTTTTGGAGCTTGCTTTGTAGTCTTCTAAATCTAAAGGTGATGTAAGATTAGGCATATCAGTCAAACATAACCACTCTTGATGTGGTTTAAGTTAACAAGCAGTACTACTACTCTTATAATTTTTAATAATCTAATGTACCTATCAATACTGACACATGTACTTCAAATGTCAAGCAATTTTCGTGTGAGAATTTGACTTGATGCAGCATGAGTCATGTAATAGTCCATAAGTAATTAAATTCCTATATGGGTCATTTGGGCATCAGAAACTTTAACTAATGTCATGGCAAGTTAAGCTTTTCTTTGGCGTAACTTCGGGTTCTTCTAATTTTGGTGCTTTTTGGTTGGAAGAAAATAGAGAGTCATGATGATAAGTGAACGAAGGACGGCAGGCGCGGCTTTGTAAAGTATTGTTTGTAGAATTGATGTGAGCGTTGTATTGGACTTTCGTACAACCAAATGGCGGCCTTTTTAGGAGACAGGATTGGTCACTGATGCCGCCGTGTACTTTTAAATCTCTAAACCTATAACCTATTTAATTCCTCCACTTTCAAAACCTCTTTAAGTATATTTAATAAGAGCGAAAGGGATGGACGAACACAAAATTCATCATGTTCGTCCGTTTGATCCGACGGTTAGAATTTTTTCATTTGCTAATACATATTCTGTCTCATAAATCTCCTCTCACAGATGATTCTCTCTCCCTCTCTTCTCAAACCATTTTCTTTCTCCTTCTTTCAATCCGCCAAACGGAGAATCGTAGAGGCGCATGGATGTCTCATCTCCATAGATCGTCTCCTGATCTACATATTGGTTGTCGTTTTGTTATGTGATGATACAAATATGTGAAGATCAGGCTATTAAATCATGTTTTTCCAGACGTCGATGATCCATTTTGTGTTGCAGATAGCAGTTAAGAGCCAGTAGAAGATAAACAGCAATTGACTAGGGTGAAGGATTGGATTGGCAGTTGTCATCCTAAAACTGTTGAACTAATTGATGCCCTTGCAAACTCCCCCAACATTTCAGTAGTAGGGTCTCCCCGCCTTTTATCATCTTCAATGTCAAATTCTTTCATAATGGACGTAGCTTCGTAGATAAATTTGATATCCTACCTTTATGTTCTCGTCATTGCAGGTTTTGACTGAAGGTAGATGTCATTAATTATTCTTGAAGCTTAAACATGAGAAGATAAAGTATTTAGTGTCAAGTCTTTGCGAGTTTTCTATCAGTTATGATTGCTTTTGAGTGGGTTTCAGAGATTATGGACAAGCTTGTGAAGGAAGGTGCTTTGTTGAAAACGGGACATGTAACCTAGAGAAACTTCAACACCGACGCAGGAAGGACCACAGCAAGAAGACGCAAAAGAAAGAGTTTTGGAATCTGACGGCTCCCATTTCAACTAATAAAATAATGGAAAAGACCTAGTCGCTAGTGCTCTGAAGATAGATGCAGGTCTCCTCCTTTTGCTATTCCTTGAAAATTCCATATACGTTTTCTGAGTCCAATCATAAACCTCTTGTTTTTTGTCACTCTCTGCAATTCATGCTCTGCCATTACACCACTCAGAAACAGGGAAAAAAATATAGAAAAGGCTAGAACAAACGAAACCTAGAAAAGAACAACAAAACAAGAGGACATAGATAGTGAGAGAGAGTGCGCGTGAAGGAGAAGAAAAGTGGAAACAGGTGCTTGGAATTCTACCACAACAAGCGAATCCACGACCCAAAAGACAGGGTTCGCTTCTCTATTCTCTCAAATGAATGATGATGGATAAAATAGATGATAGATATACATCAAATTTGTATATGTAAAGGTTGAGTTTTGATTGCGTGTGCGAGTGAGTTTGTGGGCTGATGGGTCCTCTTGCTTTTGTTTTCAGGATCCGACGGTGTAGTGAAAGGAGAGAGTCAAGGACGACAAGTACTAATATTGTTGTGTGGGTTAGAGCTGAAATTGGTGGGGTTCACTTGGTTTTGGTGTAAACTTTGGGGTTGCCTTAACAATCCACTTTCACAAAATCCTTTCTAAAGTTTTTGTATCAAAAATCACTTGTTTCGATCATTTCCAAGAGAAAAGGGTGAGATGCTAACTATGAACCTCCCTACTTGTTTTTGTGTTCTTTGATGCTCACATAAATTTAACTGCACTTCAAATTTCTTACTGCACATAAGATTGAAGAAAGAACAAAAGGAGAAGGAGCTGACGAGAAAGGAAAAAGTTGAAGCTCCTTTGTATGCCATGATAAAGGTTAATACTTAGTGATTTCCTGTAACTTCTTGTTTTACCTTCATCTTTCTTGATTTACAATGGCTGCATACTGGGGAATTGGTTTTTTTCTTTCCAGGAAAACTACAGTTTTTGAGATTGAAGGTCAGCGAGAAGAGAAGTTCCAGATAGATCTGATGGTGAGAATTTATGCAAACTAATTATCTTAATTTTTTTTCTTTGTTGAACGCTCTGTTTCTGTCGGTCTCACAGGCTCCTCCTCCGTTGAGATCATCTCCAGAAAGGGACAATGGGATTGATTTTCTCGCTATAGATCCGAAAGTTGTGGTTACAGACGTTGAAACGGTAAGTGCGTACCACCAACATTGTGTTTTGTCGTCACATAAGCTCTATTCTGGTAAAAGGTAGAGACTTGATAATTAATTGTGGTGTATTTATGATTGCTTTGTTTGTGCGTAGAGGCTACGGACAAAGAAAATGAGAAAACCGTGAAAATTGGAAAGGAAGATATGAATGTGGAACTTGACGACAAAAAGACGAAAGTGATAGTAACAGAAGAGGTTGAGTCTCATAAGCCAATTGTTAATTAGGTATATTTACTAAGGGCGAACGGGATGAACGAACACGAAATCCATCCCGTTCGTCCCTTTGATCCGAAGGCTCCAATTTGTTAACGAGTAAACAATAGCGTATGTCGTCAATGATTATCCCTATTTTCATTGCAGTTTGTACACTAGTGGCCGACACTTTGTCATTATATCGTAAAAGAATAGAGTCTGGCTTTGTCCATTTCCAAAGGTCACCAAAGCTTGCAACAATAGCCACTATAGCCAGTAAAAGAATAGAGTATGGCTTTGTCTCTTTGCAAAGGTCACTACACATATGCTTTCGTGTTTACATATTTGTGTTGACAGATTCTCGCTCATAGGTCTCCTCTCTCTCTCTCTCACGATTTTCTCTCTTTCCTCTCGCAAATTATTTTCTTGCTCATTCTCAGACGGTTCTTTCTCTCTGCTCTCTCAAGCGACTTGCTTGCTCAACCACGTAAAACCAATATGGCCGAGAGGTTCGTTGATATCTCATCGCTAGAGATCGTGTCCTGATCTACATGTTGGTTGCCGTTTTGTAGGGGTTGTGCTTGCAGATTTATTACAAAGGCAGTTGTGCTCTGATGTTGATAGTCACAGGTACTCCGCTACATTTTGTTGCTTTAGGCTCAAAAACACTAATGGGTCTGTTGATATTTCTCAACCTTATGGAAACATTTTGACAGAGCTACTGCTGTTGCTTTGATTATGCGTGAAGACATGAACAAACTAGGCTGACTTGGTTGGATAGGAACGACTGGGTGAATCGAGCTTCATGACAGATCTATCTTACGTTCCCAGATGACAGCTTTTTGACAGATGATGTGTCGAATTACGCCAGATAAGTGCTTGTGTTTGTGCATTCGTCTGTGAAATTGGAAGTTCTTATGGTTGGTTCATTTGTTACAGGATTTGTGGATTGGTCCATGATGTGAGGAGTAGAGGCTGCTTGCTTTTATGACTGTTGTTGATCCGGAGCCTGTAAAAGCATTATGGCTAAAGGAAATCCTGATTTGGTGTGTGATGCTGCTAGAGTTATTGTGAAGCGTTGTAAAGAGAAACGCAAAGTTTCAGACAAGTACAGGCATTTTCCCTTATCATCCCTTCTCAGTTTTCGTCAACCGCTTGAGTGAGCTGATAACTGTGAGTAGTCTTGCTTAAGCTTTGAGGTATGGTGTTCTTTTAGAAAGCAAAAGTAGTCCTAATTCTGTGTCCTTTCTTGAAATGTAGGAGTAAGGATATGTTACAATACGGCAAACATGTTAAGGAGAAGGAAGCTAGAAGAGTAAGCGGATCTGCAACAGGCTCTTGAACTTCAAAGTCGGAAAGTAATTGGGTTGAAGCTTCTGGATGTGAAACACGTCGTTGCTATGTCCAAGAAGAAAATGAATATGAAATCACCAAACTCTTGTCACCTCATGTTCTGTTCATCTTTATGTCTACTTTAGGATTAGGATTGCCTTACGAAAAGCTTTAAAGTATCAAAAGGTCATTGGTCATCAAGAATGTTGACCATATGATTTAAATGAATGATCTACGAAATATCAGCATATGTGCTTTCTTCTTTGCTAATTGTTCTTCTACAATATTTTTGAAAAACCTAATTGTCCTTGAGAAAAGTACTTATGAAAAACATTATAAGAAAATTTGCATGTTTATGATATAAAATTCAGATATTATTGATCATTTTAACAATGTTCTTGCAAATACAATCTGATATCAATTGAAGCATCACGTGAGATACAATATTGGCAACTTGAAGGTCACTACAACCAATCAATAAAACTGAAAATAATTTAAGAGTCCTCCAAGAATGCAAACTGACAAGAACACTGCATCTAAAATGCCACATGTACCATTTGAATCACAGGTTACCTACTTACTTTGTGTTGCCCTTTCATAACAAGGGAAAAGACTCAAGTGGTTAAGTCACTTTATGCCAACATTTCGTTATTAATTCGATGTTAGTTTTTTCTGCAAAATTCAAACCCAAATACGAAATATTACCGTTAACACAGATGAAGAGAAAGGCAAAGTACTTCTGAACAATGACTCACATTATGTTCATTAAGTACATTCAAGTCATGCCCATGGAAGAGGAAAAAGATGATACAAGACGATATCTACTCGTCACTTTCACAGGGACACTGTTTACCCTACACGCCACCCCTATTCATAGGCAGTGCAATGAACCCTTTTGCTCTTTTTTTGCTTGAAGTTCTCGTGATTGCAAGTCATGTTATCTTTTAATTTGTTTTTTTTTGTCGTAGTCTTCACGTCTTTGAAACGCTTCAGTATACTGTTTTCACTTTATGTCACAAATTAGATTGAAACTACACTACTAGAGTGAAACTAGACTACTAGAGTATAAAACAATCCAAAAGTCATGATTCTACAAACAGAGACTTGATATAGACTAGTAAGAAAAACACCATTGCGAAATCGCCTAGTGTTATGCTTAGACTTCTTTTACGAATAGATATTGCCCACTGCTTTATTGCGACTTGACAAATGTTGCTGTTGGATAAGACATCAACAAGAACATGAAATTAGCTTAACTTCTAGAGGGATGAAAAAGTTTTGGACCAAACTCTGCATAATCAATGAAACTATTATACGAAGCACCACTTCCAGCCTCCATCTTAATGTTTATAACCCTGTTCTTTATCACGTCCACCAAATTCGATGCAAGCGCCGCCATAAATCCCATCGCAAATCTTGCTTGTACGTGGATCCAATACCTTCAACCATCACCCCATTGTTTAAACTTGTCTCTTTTGTTTGATAAAACGACGCCAACTGTCACGCATTTACTACCACCGTCAATAAAGACCCACTCCATAGGCTTGTTATATCTTCTTGTTTTGACATCTTCGTAATAGCACAAACCAATGCAAGTCATGGAGTAAACTGTTTGTAGAACAACGGTTGCAGAAACCTTAGAGAACAACGCCGCAACAACTTTACTACTGTTAGAGGGGCTAGCTTTTCTTCCGGTTATAAGAAACCTAACCACCGAACGAGTCATATGGAGGTGCGTCGATATCATTCTACGAGCTCTCATGGTGCTAAAGGTAAACTTTGTTTACGGTTTGTTTGTGTTTTGGGGTGGATTAGAGATGAATTTTGTTTTAATACAGTGTTGTGTGGTGATTCTATCGCAAACTATAGCATGCCTGTACCGTTCTTTTGGTAGCCATTCCTTGACAAAATGAACACGTCTTCTACTTCCCTAAGGACTTTAGCAATGAATTGTACTCTTAATTTCTTGATTGTTAGAATTTAATTCCTCCCAATTTTCTTATTTTCTTGAAACAACAATAAAAACATAATTATAATTTTATTCAATAAATATTGAAATAAAAAACAAAGGAAAAACAACAATTACAAGAATTATTACATCAAACTCGAAATCATGTTTCCCCTCTATGTGAAATATTCCTATGATTAGCAAGGTAATTAACAGTAAATAGAAAAAATAACAAGGCCATGACATGTTTGCAATTGGAAATTTGAAAGAAGAAGAAGAGAAATATTTATGTGAATATGTGAATGAAAATTAGTGTATTTATAGAAAATATAAAATATAGCTGTTATACGACCGTTAGAAATATCTAGATTATAGCCGTTATATGACCGTTAGTATTTCTGTGAAAGATAGCCGTTATATACGTATATTTATACGTATATAGCCGTTTGATAATGATTTTCATTGAAAATGAAATAATTAAAATATTAGAGAAAAATGAATTAAGTGTTTTCCACAGGTGGAGAGAGAGGAAAGAGCATTTCTTCTAGTTATAGTGAACCTAACCACCTGAGGAGTGATATGGAGGTGCAACAATATCATTCTACGAGCTCTCTTGGCGTTAAAGGTAAACTTTGCCTACGGTTTGTTTGTGTTCTCGAGTGGAGGACAGATGAATTTTGTTTGAAGTCATTGAGTGCTCTTTGGTGATTCTGCTATGGTCTTATGATGGCATGTGTTGTGCAGACGCTGAAGCTACTCTTTATCGCGAACTATGGTATGCCTGTGCTGGTACTTTGGTAACCGTCCCTCGACAAAATGAACATGTCTTGTACTTCCCTCAAGGACATATTGAAGAGGTCTGCTTTACATGATTTATTCGAATATGATTTGTGTAGTGTCAACTTTGTTATAAGCTATTTGCACATATTTGATTTGCGTTCGTATTGTCAAAGTTGCATTTTACATATGAGTTTAAATCGCTTTTTATTAATGTGTTGATTAGATCGAAGCGTCAACTAACCAACCAACTGACCAGAAAAAGCCGTTTGATAACCTTCCGTCAAAGATTCTGTGTCGTGTCATTCAAGTTATTTTGAAAGTACGTGATTAGTAGCTTTGGCGTTGAAATTATTGGTTTGTACTTAACGTTCATTACTTGCCAAGTTTGTTTTAGGTTTTGTGATGTCAATTTTTAGCTTATTGTCTCATAATATATTGTAGGCCGAACCAGATACAGATGAGGTCTTTGCTGAAGTGTAGTTACTCCCTGAGGCCAACGTAAATACTAACTTCATTATGTTTTATGTTATATAATGCACGGTTGAGCATTCAAAGCCAAATGATTCTTATGATATAGTTATCTTATAATATCAGCAAGATGAGAATGCAGTGAAAAAGAAATCTCCCCCATCTTCTCCACCAAAGTTTCATGTACACTCATTTTGCAAGACTTTGAGTCCCTCAGATGCCAGTACTCACGGTGGACTTGTCATTCTTAAACAACATGGTAACGAGTGTTTGCCCCCATTGGTTAGTCAAATACACCTTGTGATAATTAGTAATGTTTTTTTTTTGCAAATTAACAACTAGTGCTCAAGTAGAATTAGCTTTCTAATGCGTCACAGGATATGTCAAGCCAATATCCGACACAGGAATTGGTTACCAAGGATTTACATGGAAACGTATAGAGGTTTTGTCATACATTTCGAGGTAAGAAACCTTATTTTTGGGCTTGCCTTTTACATTGTTTGCGCATACGTTGTTAGACAAGATTCTCCATGATTATACAATATTAAGTGCTTAAGTCATATTCTGATGTTAATGTCAGGTCATCATAAAAGGCACATGCTTTAAGGTGGATGGAGTGTATTTGCAACTTGTTGCTAGTGATGCCTTTATATTTCTAAGGTTAGTAGTTCTTACTATACTGTTTCTTCTCATCAACTATTTTAATTGTTACCTACACATAACTCATATGTTAATTTACGATCGGCTTTTAGAGGTGAGAACGGAGCACTTAAAGTTGGCGTGAGAAAATTGAAGCAGCAGCAGGGTAATGTACAGCCATCTGTCATATCCAGTCACAATATGTATATTGGTGTGCTTGTCACAGCATGGCAGACTATATCAACAAAAACGATGTTTACAATATACTATAAGCTGAGGTATCTTGTTGAATTACTATGTTAGCTTCCTTAGATGGTTAACAATGTGAGGTAGAGTTTGTGAGTCTGCTATCTAAAGTTAAATTGGCAGTTCACCCTTCTGCCTAACAAAAATTCACTATAGAGGCTTCTTGTTGAAGTTTTTCATGTTCCTTTTCCATTTTTTTGGCACAGGACAAGTCCCGCTAACTTCATAGTTCCCTTGAACCAGTACATGGAATCCATGAAGATTAATTATTCTATAGGTATGAAGTTCCAAATGAGATTTGAAGGTGAGGAAACT
>JAOQMS010043299.1:0-12052 GCA_027563885.1 Erythroxylum longipes
AGATAAATAATGCCTTTAAATAATTTGTCACTAAAATACAACCAAAGCGATTGGCTGTAGGGCATAAACCAACAGAAGGTTCCTCGACCCTGAGACTAAGTTGTTTTTACCATCGTAAGTGTCTAACAACTATTCCAACGTGCTATTTTTCCAACCGAAGGTGTGCCAGTGAGCTATTTTCCCACCAAAGGTGCCAGCGACCTTGCCAACGGGCTTTTCTTCCCACCAAAAGTACCCAACGGACTGTTTTTCCCACCTAAGGTGTCTAGCAACTGTACCAATGGGATGTTTTGCCCATCTAAGGTGTGCCAATGCATCGTTTTGCCCACTGAAGGTGGTCTATGAGCTGTTTTTCCCTTTGAATGTGCCTAGCGACCCTGCCAACGGGCTATTTTCCCACCGAAGCTGTACTAACGGGCTATTTTTCCTACTAAAGGTTGACCAATAGTCGATTTTGCTAATCGAAGGTATCTCAACTGGCTGCTTTTCCCATAGAAGGTGCCCAATGGGATGTTTTCCCACTGAAGGTACCTAGCAACCATGCCAACGAGCTGTTTTTCCCAACAAAGGTGTGACAATGGGCTGTTTTTCCCATCGAATATGCCTAGTTAGCATGCCAACGGGTTATTTTTCACATTGAAGGTGTGTTAACAGGTAGTTTTGCTCATCAATTGTGTGCCAACAGGCTATTTTACCTACTGATAGTGTGCAAACGGGCCATTTTTGCAACTGATAGTGCCCAACGAACAATTTTTCCCAGCTAGGGTGCCTAGCGACTGTGCCAATGGGTTGTTTTACTGACTAAATTTATGCCAACAGGCTGCTTTTCCCATCAAAAGTCCCTAACCATCGTGCCAATGGGCTTTTTTGCCCACCAAAGTGCACCAACGGGTTGTTTTGCCCACCGAATGTGTGTTAAGAGGTTGTGTTGCCTACAGAAGGTATGCCAAAGGGTTGTTTTGCCTACTGAAGGTGCGCTAATGGGTTATTTTCCCACCGAAGGCACCCAAGGGACTGTGTTGCCCACCAAAGGTGTGCCGACGGGCTATTTTCCTACTAAAGGTGCTTAACGATAGTGCCAACATGCTATTTTTCCCATCGAAGGTGCCTAGCTACCATGCCAATGGGCCATTTTTTCCACCAAAGGACTACCAATGGGTTGTTTTTCCCATCGAAGGTTTACCAACGAGCTGTTTTGCCCATTGAAGATGCCTAATGGACTGTCTTGCCACCCGAAGGCGCTCCAATGGGCTTTTTTCCCTTCAAAGGTGCCTAGCGACCCTACCAACGTGCTGTTTTGCCCATTGAAGGTGACTAGTGACGATTTCAACGAGCTGTTTTCCCACGAAGGGTGCCTAGCGACCCTGCAGTCGAGCTCTTTTTCCCATCGTAAGTGTCGAGCAACTATGCCAACGTGCTGTTTTTCCCACTGAAGGTGTGCCAACAGGTTATTTTTCCAACTGAAGGTGCCTAGCGACCGTGCCAATAGGCCTTTTTTACCACCAAAAGTATCCAATGGACTGTTTTTCCCCCCTAAGGTGCCTAGCGACCGTGCCAACAGGCTATTTTGCCCACTGAAGGTGCCTAGTAACCTTGCTAACAGGCTATTTGCGAAGGCATGCCAACGCACAGTTTTGCCTACTGAAGGTGCGTTAATGGACCGTGTTGCCCAACAAAGGTGTGCCAGCGGGATATTTTCCCACTGAAGGTGCCTAATGATAGTGCCAACGTACTATTTTTCCCATCAAAGGTGCTAGCAAAGATGCCAACAGGCTATGTTGCCACCGAAGATGCCTATCTATCATGTCAATGGGCCATTTTTCCCACCGAAGGACTACCAATGGTTTGTTTTCCCATCGAAGGTCTACCAATGAGCTGTTTTGCCCACCGAAGGTGGCCAGTGGGTTAATTTTTCCACTGAAGGTGTGCCAATGGGCTGTTTTTCCCATCGATGGTGCCATATGAATGTGCCAGCAAGTTGTTTTTCCCATCAAAGGTGTCCAACAAGCTGTTTTGTCCACCAAAGGTGTGCCAATGGGCTGTTTTCCCACCAAAGGTGCCCAACGAGTTGTTTTCCCATCGAAGGTGCCTAGTGACCTTGCCAACAGGCTTCTTTACCCACCAAAGGTATGCCAAGAGGCTATTTTCCCATCGAAGGTACCTAGTGACCATGGCAATAGGCTTTTCTCCCAAAGAAGGGGCCTAGCGACCCTAAGAACAAGTTGTTTTTCCTACCAAAAGTGTCTAACAACCGTTCCAACATGCTGTTTTTCCCTCCGAAGGTGTGCCGCTGGACTATTTTTCCCACCAAAAGTGCCTAGAGATCGTGCCAATGGGCTTTTTTTCCCACCAAAAGCACCCAATAGACTATTTTTCCCACCCTAGGTGCCTAATGATCGTGCCAACGTGTTGCTTTCATTCTGAAGGTGCCCAGCAACCATGTCAATGGGCTATTTTGCCCACCAAAGGTGTGCCAATATGCTTTTTTTTCCAATCGAAGGTTGCTAATAGGCTATTTTTCCCTCCAAAGGTGCCTAGAGATCGTGCCAACAAGTTGTTTTGCCCACTGAATGTTTGCCAACAGGTTGTTTTCCCTCTGAAGGTGCCTAGTGACTGTGCCAATGGGTTGTTTTACCCACCGAAGGTGTGCTAATAGGCTTTTTTCCGATTGAAAGTGCCTAACGGGCTATTTTTCCCCCCAAAGGTGCCTAACGATCATGCCAATGAGTTGTTTTACCCACCGAATGTGTGCCAATAGGCTATTTTCCCATTGAAGGTGCCTAACAATCTTGTCAAAGGGCTGTGTTTGCCCACTGAAGGTGTGCCAATGGGAAATTTTTCCCACTTAAAGTGCCCAATGGATTGATTTTCCCACTTAAGGTGCCTAGTGACTGTGCCAAGTGGCTATTTTGCCCCCGAATGTGCCAACGGGCTATTTTACCCATCGAAGGTGTGCCAACTAGCTATTTTGTCCATTGAACGTGCCTAACGGGATGTTTTCCCACAAAAGCTGCCTAGCAATTGTGCCAATCGGCTATTTTGCCCACCAAAGGTGTGACATCGGGTTGTTTTTCCCATTGAATATGCCTAGTTGTCATACCAACGTGCTTTTTTACACACCGAAGGTGTGCCAATGGACTGTTTTGCCTATCAAATGTGTGCTAATAGGCTATTTTGCCTACTAATGGTGTGCAAACGGGCCATTTTTACCACCATTGGTACCTAAAGAACAATTTTTTCCACCTAAAGTGCCAAGCAATTGTGCGACTAGGTTATTTTGTCGACTGAATTTGTGCCAACAAGCTTTTTTTCCCATTAAAGGTGCCTAGCCACCATGCCAATGGGTTGTTTTTCCCACCAAAGGTATGTCAACAGGCTATTTTGCCCACTGAAGGTGAGCCAAAAGGTTTTTTTGCCTAATGAAGGTATGATAGTGGGTTGTTTTTCCCATCGAAGGCACATAACGGGCTATGTTGCCCACCAAAGGTGTGCCAATAGGTTATTTTCGCACTAAAGGTGCCTAAAGACAGTGCCAATGTGTTATTTTTCCCATTGAAGGTGCCTAGCGAAGGTGTCAAAGGGTTGTTTTGCCCACCGAAGGTGCCTAGCTACCATTCCAACGGGCCATTTTTCCCACCAAAAGACTACCAATGGGCTATTTTTCCTACCGAAGGTCTACCAACGATATGTGTTGCCCACAAAATGTTTGCCAGCAGGCTATTTTGCCCACTGAATGTGTATGAACAGGTCATTTTTGCCACCGATGGTGCACAAAGGATAGTTTTCCCACCTAGGGTGCCTAGCGACCATGCCAACGAGCTGTTTTGCTGACCAAATACATTCCAATAAGCTGTTTTCCCTCTAAAGGTGCTTAGCGACCGTGCTTATAGCCTGTTTTGCCCACCGAAGGTGTGCCAACGGGCTTTTTTGCTAATTGAAGGTTCCTAACTGGCTGTTTTTTTCCCTCTAAAGGTGCCTAACGATCGTGGTAACAAGTTGTTTTGCCCACTGAATGTGTGCCAACAAGTTGTTTTCCAATTTAAGGTGCGTAACGATCATGCCAACGGGCTATTTTGCCCACCAAAGGTATGCCAACGACTGTTTCTCCCACCGAAAGTGCCCAACAGACTGTTTTTCCCACCTAAGGTGCCTAGCACCTGTGCCAAAGGGATATTTTACCCACCGAATGTGCCAACAGGCTGTTTTGCCCACCAAAGGTATTCCAACGGGCTGTTTTGCCTAAGGAAGGTGCCCAACGGGATGTTTCCGCACCGAAGGTGCCTGGTGACCATTCCAATGAGCTATTTTTCCCACTAAAGGTGTGAAAACGAGCTATTTTCCCACCGAATGTGCCTAGTTATCATGCCAACGGGCTGTTTTGCACACTAAAGGTGTGCCAACGGGCTATTTTGCCCACCAAATGTGTGGCAATAGGCTATTTTGCCTACTAATGGTGTGTAAACGGGCCATTTTTGCCACCAATGGTGCCCAACAAACAATTTTCCCACTTAAGGTGCCTAGCGACTGTGCCAATGGGTTGTCTTATCGATCGAATTTGTGCCAACGAGCTGTTTTTTCCGTTGAAGGTGCCTAGCCACTATGCCAACGGGCTATTTTGCCCACGAAAAGTGTGCCAACGGGCTATTTTGGCCATCAAAGGTGTGTTAACAGGCTGTTTTACCTACTGAAGGTGTGCCAAAGGCCTGTTTTGCCTATTAAAGGTGAGATAGTGGGTTGTTTTTCGCATCGAAGGCACACAACGGACTATGTTACCCACCAAAGTGTGCCAATAGGCTATTTTCCCACTGAAGGTGCCTAATGACAGCGCCAATGTGCTATTTTTCCTATTGAAGGTGCCTAGCGAAGCGTCCAAGGGGCTGTTTTGCCCACCGAAGCTACCTAGCTACCATTCTAACGAGCCATTTTTCCCATAGAAGGACTACCAATGGGCTGTTTTTCCATCGAAGGTCTACCAACGAGATGTTTTGCCTACTAAATGTCTGCCAATAGGCTATTTTGCCCACTGAATGTGTATAAATAGGTCGTTTTTGTCACCAATGGTGCACAAAGGATAGTTTTTCCCCACTTGGGTGCCAACGAGCTGTTTTGCCAACCAAATGTTTGCCAATAAGCTGTTTTCCCTCTGAAGGTGCCTAATGACTGTGCCAATGGCCTGTTTGCCCACCAAAGGTGTGCCAGTGAGCTTTTCTACCAATTGAAGGTTCCCAAAGGGCTATTTGTCCCTCCAAAGGTGCCTGGCAATCGTGCCAATGAGTTGTTTTGCCCACTCAATGTGTGCCAACAGGTTGTTTTCCCATTGAAGGTACCTAGAGATCGTGCCAATGGGCTATTTTGCCCACCGAAGGTGTGCCAATAGGCTATTTTTCCCACCGAAAGTGCCCAACGGACTGTTTTTCCCATCTAAGGTGCTTAGCGACCGCGACAAAGGGTATTTTTCCACCGATGGCAATGGGATGTTCTGCTTACAGAAGGTGTGCCAACAAGTTGTTTTGCCTAGGGAAGGTGCCCAATAAGATGTTTTTGTCCCGAAGGTGCTTGGCGATCACACCAATGGACTTTTTTTCCCACCAAAGGTGTGAAAATGGGTTGTTTTTCCCAACGAATGTGCCTAGTTATCATGCCAATGGGCTATTTTACACACCTAAGGTGTGCCAACGGGTTGTTTTGCCCACCGAATGTGTGCGAACAGGCCATTTTGCCTACTGATGGTATGCAAACAGGCCATTTTTGGCACCAATGGTGGCCAACGTATAGTTTTTCGCACCTAAGGTGCCTAGTGACCGTGCCAACTGGCAATTTGGTCGACCAAATTTGTTCCAATGGACTGTTTTTCCTATCGAAGGTTCCTAGCCTCCATGGTAACGGGCTGTTTTGCCCACCAAAGGTGTGTCAACGAGCTATTTTGCCAATTGAAGGCATGTCAACAGGTTGTTTAGCCTACTGAAGGTGTGCTGAAGGGTTGTTTTGTCTACTGAAGGTGCGCTAAGGGGTTTTTTCCCACCGAAGGCACCCAATGAGCTTGTTGCCCACCAAAGGTGTGCCAACGGGCTATTTTCCCACTGAAGGTGCCTAACGATAGTGCCAATGTGTTGTTTTTCCCATCGAAGGTGCCTAGCAAAGGTAATAATGGGTTGTTTTGCCTACCGAAGGTGCCTAGATACTATGCCAATGGGACATTTTTCCCCCCGAAGGACTAATAATGGGTTGTTTTTCACACCGAAGGTCTACCAATAAGCTGTTTGCTCCCCAAAGGTGCCTAATGGGCTGTTTTGCCCACTGAAGGTGAGCCAACGGGCTATTTTTCCTACCGAAGGTATTAAGTGAATGTGCCAGCAAGCTGTTTTTCCCGTCAAAGGTGTCCAACAGGTTGTTTTGGCCACCAAAGGTGTGCCAATAAGTTGATTTCAAACCAAAGGTGCCTAAAGGGCTATTTCCTACTGAAGGTGCCTGGTGACCCTGCCGACAGGATGTTTTACCATCTGAAGGTGCCCAATGAGTTGTTTTTCCCACCTAAAGTGCCCAATAGGCTGTTTTGTCCACCAAGTGTGTGCCAACGGGCTGTTTTTCCCACTAAAGGTGCCCAACGGACTGTTCTCCGGTGAAGGTGCCTAGCGACCAAGCCAACGGGCTACTTTCCCTACCAAAGGTGTGCTAATGGGTTGTTCTGCCCTCTGAAGGTGCCTAGCGACACTACCAATAGGCTATTTTCCTACTGAACGTGCCTAGCGACCCTACCGATAGGCTTTTTCCCCATCGAAGGTCTACCAACAGGTTGTTTTGCCCACTGAAGGTGTAGCAATGAGTTATTTTTCCAATTGAAGTGCCCAACAGGTTGTTTCCCCAACTAAGGGGCCTAGTGACCTTATCAATGGGCTGTTTTCCCACTGCAGGTTATGGGCTATTTTCCTACTGAAGGTCTACCAACAGGTTTTTTTCCATACGAAGGTATCCAAGTAGTTGTTTTTCCCATCAAAGGTGCCTAACAAGTTGTTTTGCCCATCGAAGGTGTGCTAATAGGCTATTTTTCCCACAGAAGGTGCCTAGCAATCATGCCAACGAGTAGTTTTGCCCACTGAGGGTGTGCTAACAGGATATTTTGCCTACAAAATGTGTGCCAACAGGCTGTTTTCCCCACTAAAGGTGTACGAACAGGCTATTTTTGCCATCGATGGCATCCAACGGATAGTTTTTCCCACCTAAGGTGCCTAGTGGGAGTGCCAACGAGCTGTTTTGCCCACCAAAAGTGTGCCAACAGGTTGTTTTCCCTCCCAAGGTGCCTAGTAACCATGCCAATGTGTCGTTTTGCCCTTTGAAAGTGTGTTAATGGGCTTTCTATCAATTGAAGGTGCCTAAGTGGCTATTTTTCCCTCTAAAGGTGCCTGCTGATCATGCCAATGAGTTGTTTTGCCCACCAAATGTGTGCCAACAGGCTATTTTCCCATTGAAGGTGCCTAGCGATCTTGCCAATGGGCTATTTTGCCCACCGGAGGTGTGCCAACGTGCTGTTTTTCCCACTAAAAATGCCCAATTGACTGTTTTTCCCACCTAAGGTGCCTAGCGACCGTGCCAAAGGGCTATTTTGCCCACCGAATGTGCCAACGAGCTGTTTTTCCCAGCAAAGGTGTGCCAACAAGCTGTTTTGCCCATGGAAGGTGACCAACAGGATGTTTTCCCACTAAAGGCACATAGCGACATGCCAATGAGCTGTTTTACCCACCAAAGGTGTGACAACAGGCTATTTTTCCCACCGAATGTGCCTAGTTATCATGCCAACAGGTTGTTTTGCTATTTGAATGTGTGTTAACTGGTTATTTTGCCTACTGATGGTGTGAAAATAGGCCATTTTTGCCACCAATATTGCCCAACGTTTAGTTTTTCCCACATAAGGTGCCTGGCGATCGTGCCAACGGGCTGTTTTGTTAATCGAGTTTGTGTCAACGGGCTTTTTTTCCCATCGATGGTGCCTAGCCACAGTGCCAACGGGCTTTTTTTCCTACCAAAGGTGTGCCAACTAGTTGTTTCACCCACCAAAGCTGTGTCAACAGACTGTTGTGCCTATTGAACATGTGCCAAAGGGTTGTTTTTCCTATTGAAGGTATGCTAATGGTTTGTTTTTCCCACTGAAGGCACCCAAAGGCGAGTTGCCCAGTAAAGGTGTGCCAACAGGCTATTTTCCCACTAAAGGTGCCTAACGGTAGTGCCAACATTCTATTTTTCCCAACCAAAGTGCCTAGTGAAGGTGCCAATGGACTGTTTTGCCCACGAAGGTGACTAGTTACCAGGCCAAATGGCCATTTTTCCCACTGAAGGGTTACTAATGGGTTGTTTTTCCCACCGAAGGTCTACCAAAGAGCTGTTTTACCCACTGAAGGTGCCCAATGGGTTGTTTTGCACACAGAAGTTATAACAACGGGCTGTTTTTCCCACCAATGGTGTTAAGTGAATGTGGCAGCAAGTTGTTTTTCCAATCGAAGGTGTTCAATAGACTGTTTTGTCCACCAAAGGTGTGCCAACGGGCTGTTTTCCCACCTAAGGTGTGCCAACAGGATGCTTTCCCACCGAAGGTGCCCAACGAGCTGCTTTCCCACTGAAGGTGGCTAGCAATCTTGCCAAGGGGTTGTTTTGCCCACCGAAAGTGCCCAACGGACTATTTCTCCCAGTAAAGGGGTGCCAACGAGCTGTTTTGGCTACCGAAGGTGCCTAGTGACCCTGTCAACGAGTTGTTTCCACTAAAGGTGCCTAGCGACCTTGTCAACAGGCTATTTTTCCTACCAATGGAGCCTAGTGACTGTGCTAACGTTTTGTTTTTCCCACCTAAGGTGCCTAGCGACTATGCAAAGGAGCTGTCTTGCCCACCAAAGGTGTGCTAATGGGTTGTCTTTCCTACCGAAGGGTGCGAATGGGTTATTTTACTGTTGCTCTACTGAAGGTGCCTAGCGACCCTGCCAATGGGCTATTTTGCCTATTGAAGGTGCACAATGGGCTATTTATCCCTTTGAAGGTGCATAGCGATCGTGCCCACAAGCTGTTTTTACCATCGAAGGTGCCCAATGAGTTGTTTTTCCCACCTAAAGTGCTCAACATGTTGTTTTGTCCACCAAATGCCTGCCAACGGGCTATTTTCCCACCAAAGGTGTGACAACTATTTGCTTTCCCACCGAAGGTGCCCAACGAGCTGCTTTCCCATTGAAGGTACCTAGCGATCGTGCCACCAGGCTATTTTTCCCACTAAAGGAGCCTAGTGACTGTGCTAACGTTTTGTTTTTCCCACCAAAGGTGCCTAGTGACCGTTCAAAGGAGCTGTCTTGCCCACCAAAGGTGTGCCAATGGGCTATTTTTCTGACCGAAGATGCCCAACAGGCTGTTGCCCCACTGAAGGTGCCCAGCGAACCTGCTAATGGGCTATTTTTCCCATTAAAGGTGCACAATAGGTTGTTTTTCCTACCGAAGGTGCCTAGCGATCGTGCCCACAGGCTGTTTTTGCCACCGAAGATGTGCCAACAGGCTTTTTTGCCCTTTAAAGGTACCCAACAGGTTGTTTTTCCCTCCAAAGGTGCCTAGCGACCATGCCAACGAGCTGTCTTCCCCACTAAATGTGTGCCAACAAGTTATTTTTCCCACTGAAGGTGCCTAATGATCGCGCCAACGGGCTATTTTGCCCACCAAAAGTGTGTAAACGGGTTGTTTTTCCAACTGAAAGTGCCCAGTGAAATGTTTTTCCCACCTAAGGTGCCTAGCAACCATGCCAAAGGGGTATTTTTCCCACCAAAGGTGCTTAGAGACCCTTCGAATGGGTAGCTTTGGCCAGTGAAGGTGGCCAATGGGTTGTTTTCCCACCAACAGGCTATTTTTCCCATCAAAGTTGTCCAATGGGCTGTTTTCACATAGAAGGTGCCGAACGACCCTGCCAACGGACTGCCTTGCCCCATCAAAGGTGTGGCATGGGCTGTTTTCCTACCAAAAGTGCTTAACAACCCTACTAATGAGCTGTTTTGCCCACTAAAGGTGCCAATAGATATTGCAGCAGGCTGTTTTCCAACTGAAGGTGCCCAATAGGCTGTTTTCCCATCTAAAGTGCCTGGCAACTGTGCCAACGGAGTGTTTTGCCCACCGAAAGTGTGCGAATGGGTTGTTTTTCCCACAGAAGGTGCCTAGCGATCGTGCCAACGAGTTGTTTTGCCTACCAACGGTGTGCCAATGGGCTGCTTTGCCCACAAAATGGGTGCCAACAGGCTGTTTTGCCAAATGAAGGTGTTTGAACGGGCCATTTTTGCCACCGATGGTGTCAAATGGACAATTTTCCCACCTAAGATGCCTAGCAACCTTGCCAATGAGCTGTTTTGCCTAGCAAATGTGTGCCAACAGGTTGTTTTCCCACTAAAGGTGCCTAGTGACCATTCGAACGGGCTGTTTTGCCTGCAGAAGGTGTGCCAACGGGATTTTTTGCCCTTTGAAGGTGCCCAAAAGGCTATTTTTCCCTGCGAAGGTGCCTAATGATCATACCAACGAGTTCTTTTACCCACCAAATGTGTGCCAACAAGCTATTTTCCCACTGAAGGTGCCTAGCAATCGTGCCAACGACCTTTTCTTCCCACCAAAAGTACCCAACTGACTATTTTTCCCACTTAAGGTGTTTAGCGATTGCGCCAACGGGCTATTTTGCCCACCAAAGGTGTGCCAACGGGCTGTTTGCTAACCCAAGGTGCCTAATGGGTTGTTTTGCCAGCTGAAGGTGTGCCAACGAGCTGTTTTGTCCACCAAAGTTGTCCCAATGAGCTGTTTTTCCCACAAAAGGTGCTCAACAGGTAGTTTTGCTACTGAAGATGCCTACTGACCTTGCCAATAGGTTGTTTTGCTCACCAAAGGTGTGCCAACGAACCATTTTTCCCACCAAAGGTGCCCAACAGGTTGTTTTTCCCACCAAAGGTGCATAGAGATTGTGCCAATGGGTTGTTTTGCCCACCAAAAGTGCCCAATGAACTTTTTTGCCCAGCAAAGGGGTGCAAACAGGCTGTTTTGGCCACTGAAGGTGCCTGGTGCTAGATCGCCTATGGCCTGGGAATTCATAATACTCAGCGGAATGGACCATAGGACTTCATTTTTTATGCTTGGTTAGTTGAAACTACACAACAAAAAGTATAACCAAAATTTCACAACATGTATGGAATTACCTCTTGACGCGGATTGGTATTTGTTTTTAGATTTATAGACGCTGCAGCATGTGAACGTCCTCTATTGGTATCCACATGAGGATGAACAATCCGAGAAGTTGCTAATATGTGCTAGCACGTTCTAAAATACTTAAGAACGCTGTACAATTTTTGGAAAAAGAACAAGCGGCTAGGTCTACGTGGATAGGGTTTTTCGTATATCTTCTAATGAGACATAAGTTCTCTATTTATAGAGAAACCTTAATCCCTATTCCTATTAGGAATAAGAATATCGTAATCCTAAACCCATTAGGATTATGGAAGCCCAATAAGTTTCGGCCCCTATTATATCTCATATAATACAAGCCCGACAACTTAATTCAATCTAACCCAACAAATATATCCACATATATTTATTCAGTACCTAATAAATTTAGCCCAAGAGAATAAGCCCAAATCACATCACTCTTTGTGTGTGACCCTATAGGCTCATTTGATGTTGGCAATGGGTTTGATCACACTTCAAGGCCCATAAGTCATAAGCGGACTCTAGCAAGACATTATGACTACCTAAATCAAATGAGGATCGGTAATCCGATTTAATCTGTAACCATGGTTACAAACTTAGTCCCTTTGTAACACGATATCAAAATTAATCATAAGGCATGGTACATGTCAACCTTTGATTAATCATAGTTTCTTGATTCCCAAGTTGACTGACTATTCATTTCAGCACATTGATGACTCCTTATCAATTCATTTCAGCACAGCCATGCATTTCTTCAGTCATGCTTGTCAAGAGGTCCAAATGATATCTCTCTCATTTAAGAGAGGTACAAATCCCATCTACATCATTCACATCCCTCTGCATGATTCATTTA